>PVKA01016725.1:13695-47411 GCA_004027165.1 Ctenomys sociabilis | reverse complement strand
CCTAAAACCACCTTCTGTAGTAAGCGTTATTATTGTATATTCATTCTCTTTAGGTGAAAGACAATTAAAACACAGATAAAGTAATTTCCCAAGACCAGAAACACAGCAGTGGCAGAAGCTAAATACATTATCAAACTCATGCTTTTTGGATACAGAGTTTGTGCTATAAAAACAGATAGTACTATGTAAACCTGAAAATAGCAATAGAGAAGTGAGATGAACATTTGATTGGATATGCACAGGGGCACATCATGCGCACACAGCTTTTGTTGAATGAAGAAGGTAAGACTCACCCTAAGTCCCTGGAAATTAGCTACTAACACTTGTCATCTACATTTTTCCAACCTTACTTGACATGTATCTCACCACCAAATTAATTTATTACTCTTTTACACATGATGTGCATACTAATTTATTAACCTGTGTATCATTTTCCTCTCTGTTTATTGCAAGCAGTTTTGGCTGTATTTGGAGTCAGTAATCGTGTCTGTATCACACTCCATGAAACAGACAGAGTACCACACTTCTATTTAATCTAACAATGGACAGAATGGTGTGAAGACAGAAACAGATAAATATATACAATTGATTTTTTATTTGGGGCATGGAAATGAGATCAGTCACAGTATTTGTACTAGTCTTGCAATGCATGGATTAACATTCCAGGAAGCCTATGTTCCTTGCATCTCCTTTCTCCTCCCACAGTCCTTTCTACCTCTTGGATGACACAGCCTCCTAACTGTGGGGTGGCTCTCTTGCTCAGAGCTATGAGAACTGTCTGGTTATCCAGTTTCCTGTGTGATCTGAGATTCCTTCAAGATTTCTTGAAGCTTGAATACATCGATTTACACCTCAGTTCTTGTTTCTCATTTGACCTGTGTAGTTCCCTGTATTAGTGGAGACTGTCCTCTTTCTTGGTGACTGTCCCATCTTCCTCCTAGAGTGGAAGTGCCTTCAAGGAAATATCATTTTGCCTGTCCCCAATGTCATCTCGTTGTGATACCCAGTCATACAGCAAGCCAAGAACTTGCTGTCCTCTTGTGACAACTGCTCCCACCAGGAGGACTAGCCATAGTTTATCAGGATCAGCAAATAACCAAAGAACAAGAATAATAAATTATTAGGTAGAAGCAAACTTTCAAAAGAAAAAGAGTCTTTAAAATTTTAATCCCTTGGTAAAACCAACAGCATTTCATATAAGAGAAACAAAGCACTACGAGTCACTTATTTTCAATCCACTGAAGATATTGTTACTCTGTTTTCAAGGGACCTTCACTGAAAATCACTACCCCTTGTTCTTCAAGTCTCCATCTATCCATGAAAGACTAACGGTAACCTCATTTTCCTTCACAACCCCCAAAACATTTAAAAGTCTCCCATGAATTATTTACATGGTGGCTCCAATCAGCAGTGCACCTGACAGACTCCCCAGCTGAAATGAAAGTTGGCTGTGTAAAGGTGCCCAGGGAGGGCAGGCACCTCCCACTGTGAGGGCGCAGGAGCACCAAGTCAGCACACATTACGTGTCAGTACTGACATCAGAAGGAATCAGTGCCTTTGATCTCAGACCTCCGCAGGAAGCTTAGATCTCAGACAAATTAGATAAAAAATGAATTTAGAGCAGATATGTGTCCTGAGGCACTCAGCTGAATGTTTGGGTTTTAGGAAAGGAAGTACAGCGAGTATCAAAACACATGAATTAATATGTCTCCTTCCAATCTCTGCAATGCTGATGGGTCCCCATTGAAAAGCAAAGAGGGAATTTTGAACTGCACCAGCCCATGTGTCTCTGCATCCCACCAGAGGGTTCAGTTGACTTGAAGGGGGACTGGGATAAAAGATGAAGAACTCATCCCTTCTCTACCAGGAAGAAGGACTCACTCATTGGGGGACCTTCCAGATGTAACCATACTCAGTGTAAATTCTTCCAGTTTTCCTAAACTCCTGTTGACTTTCAGAACTTTCTAGAACAACAAGCAGACTCTATGTCCCTGATTTACAAAGTTTGTGTGAGTAAGTCCCTGGCTTCTTTTACTGCTGGAACATTAACAATGGGCAACCCCTCCCTTCTTGCCTTTTCCCAGATTGCTCATGTATCTCTCAACTCAATGTCATGCACAGTGTTCAGTGTTCAGATGACTTGCACCCAGAACAGCAGGCCCAATATCAAAGCCATCTTTGATCTTCCACAGGTCTTAAGGCAGAGCAGTGGATAGTGGATTATACAACAGAAAGGATACACTCTCCTATTTATCAGTGAGGGCAGCAAGTCTTGTGTACTTGTCAGGGAATACAAATGCAATAATTAATAAATATTATTGCCTGTGTTATATCAAAATTATTTGTTATTTGAAGTACAAGACTGTCATTTAAATGAGTTGGGTAACCTTTATGAGTGTGACCTATATTGTTGTGACACTATCACACTGTCTTGAGACTGGTGACACAAGTGTAATCTGTGCTAGAGTCACTGACATAAAATGAACTATTTTTCAAACATAGTTCCATATCACTGGTATCTATGTTCTGATGAAATTTAGAGCCATCTTACTCATGTTCCATTGTACAGAGCAGTGAAATTACACTGAAGCCAAGTTAATTTAATAATATCTGAGCTCTCCTCACTTTTGGTTAGCTCAGTTGCAAACAATAATATTCAAATTCTCTCTTTGAACTGTTCAGAAGCAGGTTATTTATTTTTATATTTTCTTTCTTTTTATTTGTATTTTTAGGGAAGGGTCTACAGGGTGTTCAGGGTCTTACTACTAGATCAGACTCATAGTAATCCACCTCCCAAGAGCTGGGATTATAGGTGTGCACCACTACACCCAGCCTCAATTGCCATTTCAGTGCACCCCGGGGATCAAATCCCTGGCCCCTACACTGGCTTGCAGGTGCTTTAATCCACTTAGCTATTTGGCCAGCCCAATTTTTATATTTTCTAGCATGTCTCTCATTAGTATTTATTTTCCAAGACAACATGCACTTTGCTCACTATTATGCTCATATCATATTCCCTGACCAACTCTTTCTTTGTAGTTCAGTATGGCATTAAAGCTCTCTACATAGCCCAGGCTAGCCTTCAACTTTCCTCAGTCCTCCTGGCTCAGCCTCCTGAAGGCTAGGATCACATGTGTGTTCCACCACACCTGGTGATTTCATCGTTTTTATAACCATATACAACAGGGTGATTGGCTGTAACTAATATGGAATTTTTCAGAAAAGCTACCTTTATAAAAACAAAAGGTTTATTTAGAGTTTGTAATGTTACTGCTTATATAGATTTATGAGTGAATAAAATATTCATCAATTATAAATTATAATAGTTGTTTTAAACTTTTAAATTTTCCTTCAAATAATTATGTCATGTGTAAATTATTTCCTTTTTTATGTCTACTTTTATTCCTTAATATTCAAAATGTGTCTGCCATAAGATGCCAAGAGTGAATTATACATTTTGTCCTCATTTGAATGACAATGCCTCTATAATATCCCATTGTTAAGAAAATATTGCATGATGTTGAAATTCTACCTCATCTAGCTAGCTTTTATATTTTTTTCTTAAAGTACAAATACCCCAAATTTTTCCTGCTTTTAAAGTAGGTAAAAGTCACACATGTTTCCTTATGGAATATAAACACAATATCTATTAATGATGTCCAATTATAATTGACATTTCTTGGAGCTTGGGAAAATTTCTCAGCTCTTTCTTTCTTCCCAGTTTGGTTCCTCTAAACATCTTGACTCCATTCAGCTCTTCTCCTCTCCTTGGTGTTCTCAGAGATATCTACACAGAACCTACCCCACATCTTAAGCAGTTCTCTGCAGTGCAGACACACACAGTATAGAGAAGAAAAGTCCCTGAAGTTGATGTTTATAGTCACTTGCAGGTACAAGAAGCCTTTTATGGACATCAGTTTTCCATTCCCAACAATGGGTGCAGGGATTCAACAAAGAACAGTGGCTAGTGGCTGAAGACGAGTGCCGAGCTGGAGGATGCAGTTCTGAGACTTGAGCAGCAGCTGTGTCTGGCAAGGGACTGGAAGGAGGAAGCTGCCATGGCCATCTGAATGCATTGCTTGGAAGCAGGAAGCCACCTGTCCCCGTTGGTATGGCCTAAAAGATCAGCGGCCAATACTCACTTGTTAATTATATAAACTGGGAACATTTTCACAGTGCTTTCCTAAAAAAGTGAGAGCTCTTGTACTTCAGTTGTAAGAACTGCTGGATTCCAGGGGTCCTTGCCAAGGAAAATATAGAGAAGGGAGAATTATTTTGTCTGTCTTCAGCCTGCATTCAATGAGTATCAGTGGCAGGTCATAGGTTCCTAGAGTAAAACAGATACTGGGACATAAAAGATACAGAGTTTAAGTCCAAAATAGGATGGACACAAAGAATTATGCCACATATGAAAAGTAGAAAGTGTTATTGATTGTGTCACACAATGCCACACAAACACAGATACACAGTGTTTGTTCCGATTGCTTTACCCTGGATTGAGTGGAACTGTCTCTGAAGTTAGCATAAGTGAATGGCTTAAAATTTCTGAGGAAATGGCTGGGACACAAAATGTCTCAATTTTCAGACAGTTCTTGGGCAAAGCCTCATGCAGTCATGGGATAGCTTCTAGAGTTTGTGACCCACTGCTAGGATTGTGGGTGTGAGTGTTAACACTTGTTGTAGGACAGATAATGTGCTCAAAAATGTAAGACAGGAAGAGAGGCCTGCTAGCTGTCTAAGCTGCTGCTCCTCCCTTTGCTCTTTGCTATTTTCTGCCACCATGAACTGCTGCCCTCTGCCATGTGCCACTCTGCCTTGGGGCCAGCTGAGTACTGAAACCTCCACTAACTGTTCGGGTATTTTGTCCCAGCAGTGAGGAAAAAGTTACTGAGACAGTAAGTAAACATAAGAGTAAAGTTAGAAAACTTCAAAGATGGGAACTATTCTTTCTAGGTAATTTGAAAAAGACTTAAAATGTTTCATTTATGCTTGAGAGGAGTAGGATATGGATATGCGGATATGATGGAGAAGAACACTTGTAAATGTAGAAGCCTATGTTACTTGCAGGACATACTTGCCTTGAGAGAGGGAACCAGGAAGTGGGGACTGAATCTACAGGACTAAACTCGACCAAAGTTATGCCTCTGACATTAGCAAAATGCAGAAATAAGAGGGCTTAGGACCCTAGAGATGCAGAGTTGATAAAACTTAGCAAGCAGAAAGAGGACAGACCCAGAAGGAGGAGCTAGGAATGGAGCTCTGAAGGTTTGGATACTAGTAACCAATTTAAGGAAACAAAGGAACAGCTAAAAAAAAAAAGTGATGGAAGCTTGATGTTTGACAAAGCAAAGCAGGACCCCTTCTCTGGCTCCTGGTCTTTCTACAGACCTGAGTTTTGGCAAAATGGTCAACAAGCCTTTAGCAAATGGGGATGGAAACACCATGATAGGATTTACAATCTACAGTGACTAGACCTGTACCTCAGGATAATGTAATTCTTTCCTTCAGCCTTTCCTCCAATGTTTAAAGTATTCAGATGCACAGTGTTTGTTCCGATTGCTTTACCCTGGATTGAGTGGAACTGTCTCTGAAGTCAGCATAAGTGAATGGCTTAAAATTTCTGAGGAAATGGCTGGGACACAAAATGTTTCCATTTTCAGATAGTTCTTGAGCAAAGCAGGGTGGCTTCAGTCAGGGTAGGGCAGCTCTGGGCAAAGCAGGGTGGCTTGAGTAGGGGTAGGGCAGCTCTGGTTGGCACATCTGGCCCAAGGCAACAGAGTCATCTGGACCAGGACAGCAAGTCTTCTGCAGAAGCCCATATGTAGTAGTTTTCTAGTGCAAAGAGGATAATATTCATTTTGACAAGGCTTAGAAGACTACAAAGAAGAACACTTGGAAATGTAGAAGCCTATGCTACTTGTAGGACATACTTGCCTTGAGAAAGGGGAACCAGGAAGTGGGGACTGAATCTGCGGGACTGAACTGGACCAAAGTTATTTTGTGAAAAAAATGCATGTTCACACTCGCCTCAAGATTGGGGCTTATTGAAGAGATGAAGGCGTACTCTCCTACTAGAAGAAACTGTCTAAGCAAATAATCAGGAAGAACTTATACAAATATAAAGATGAATGCACTGAGAGGATCAGAGGGCAGAGTTCGAATCCAAGTGAGGTTACCATGATAGGAGAGAGTCAAATCTTAGAAAGCTTGAAGTCATAAATAACTATGAGAAAAAAAACCACAATAATAAATAATACATACAATATGCTAGTACCTGTTCTATTGTTCTACACAGTATTATCATGCCAAATTTAACAAAGAGGAAATGAAAGAGCTCAGAGAGTTTAATTATCTTGCTTGAGAACATAAAGTTAGTCAACAGAGAAGCTGTAAGTCTCATCTCTGGCTCCTTGGTTCCATGCCCTGACTGCCACATTCTCCTGCCTGATCAGCTGATCGTAGGAACTCAGTCTTATGAAAAGCAGAAGAAAATGATCAGATATGGAGTTTTAAAGGTGACTATCATGGTTCTGTATATCAACAACCTTAGCAGCAGGACGATGTGAGGAACATATCCTTCACTTCCTCCTTCCTCCAAGGCACCTCCAGGGTATTCATGGGAAATTTGGTCAAAGCAACAATGTGCTAAGTTTCTGATCTAAATTCCACAGTGACACCCTGCCCATGAGCTAAATAATCTTCAGTGACAAGGTAGTCCTTAGTCAAGATGCTGATGTGTAAAACACCCAGCACTCGCTTAGCAAATGTCAATGTTTAAAAACACAGAGGGAAGGGAAAACTAAAGTGTCATGGATGGAGGGAATCAAAACCAAATCCATTCTGAGCTAGCAATAATTGCATGTTTGCAACTGATAATAATTTCCAAAGGAAAACAGGAGATGCCTCATTACTTGCCTTGTAAAAGATGCTCTTAAGATTTGGACAATGCTTAGGAAATAAAGCAATAAATCAACCATGATCCCTAGGGTAAGATTTGGGTAACAAATCTTCCTCTTTTCAGCTTGGATGTCCTAATAAAATGGTCTCTTTGATGCTCCTGTCTCTTCAATCTAAACTTTCACACAGAGGCTGTGTCCCTTTCCTCATTTCTGATAATTTATTAATAAGCTACCACATAAAAAATGTACCTTAATAAAACACCCAGGCATTGTGGACTGCCTAATGAAGTTAATTGAAGCAAGTCAACTGAGAATTATGTAGATGACCATATTAGATTAGAGGAGATTAGCCTTGCTTCTGCAGCTGTTGAAGTGAAGCTGCACAAGGAAGGAGCTGGATTCAAATGGCAGGTCAAACACCTGTCCATGGCTTGCATCAGTACTAGGGACAAAGTCAAAGCAATCTGAGGTGGAATCTGGTGAGAGTTCCTCTACATCTCCCTTCACTGGCATTTTTGCATCACTTCTACCTCTATCTTCTCCTTTACCTACTGTTCCCTTTTACTGTAAGTCCAGTGCTTGGCTGATTTAGAAACTTTTTATTTTAAATTTTATTGTCTCCATGAGAAAAAATAGGAGCAATGAAACAAGCTAAACACACAGGCACAGACACCAGTCAGGGCTCCTGCACATCTGGGGGCATGCAGAATGCAGGTACACAATGCATCCTGCTCAAAGTACCCCCAGCCAGGCATGGAAGCATATGCCTACCATCCCCATGCTCAGGAGGCTGGAGCAGGAGAATGGCTGTGAGCCCAAAGCCAGCCTAGGCCACATAGTGAGTTCAAGGCCAATCTGGACTACATCTATACTACCATTTCAAGAATAGACAAGCAGATAGATAGATAGATAGATAGATAGATAGATAGATAGATAGATAGATAGATAGATAGACAGACAGACAGACAGACAGACAGACAGACATAGATGAATGATAAGTAGGCAGATATAAATAGATAGCCAGACAACAAAGCAGAGTTTACTAAAGCTAACTCATTTCGTGAGGTTTTAGCACTCTATGTAATTTGCATAGAGGGCATTTGATAAAGACATTCTTTGTTTTTTGTTTTCAATAAGGTTATCAAACTGGTAGCCTTGGAACAGAAAAGAGAAAGATTGTATGGCAATATCTGTTTTTTTTCATGTTATAACTAATTCAAATGATGAACCAACAATCTCATACTAAGAAAAAATATGTAAGCATCATTTTAAACACTGGTTATAGCTGAGCAAATGGGCAAGACCGCATATTCCTGCGGTAATGTATCATTATTTTGGGAAACAGTACAGACAAAACAACTAGAGAACAACTTGAAAATGCATCAGAAAATGAACTCTAGGGCCAGAGAAATCTGTAGGGTACCCAGTGGCTCTTTCCTGAGGGAATCTTCTCCATCACACTTACCTTCTGCCTTCCTGGTGCCTTCCTTTTCTGCATCTGTTTGTGATGCTCGCCATTTGGAAGAGACCTGGGTTGGAGTCTTCTGATCACGGGTCTGGGACTCAGCAATTTCCTCAGGTTTTGTTTCTGGTATCCAAAAAAATTTTTTTTGTTTTTTTTAGATAAAAATACCATCCCATGCCTTGCTGTCCCCACCCCTAGATATGCTGAGCCCACCACTGAGACAGGGTGTGGTGGCACACACTTGTAATCCCAGCACTGGTGAGGCTGAAAACAGGAGGATCACTACGAGTCTGAGCTGCGCAGTAAGACCCTGTACCAAGCACATAAAATAAAATAAAAAGATAAAATAAATGGGCCTTAATTGTTAAGCTGTTTATCTGAGACACTCACCTCAGTGTGATTTTGCATGTTTGCAAAATCATGCATATAATATATTCACAATTTAAGAAATTGTCTTAGTTATCTTTCTCATTGCTGAGACAAAATTCTTGACACCCAAAGTCACAGGAGAAAAGGTTCATGTGGCTCACAGTTTTGAAGAGGCTTAGTCCATAATCAGGGGGCACCAGGGCAGGGTGGCAGGGCAGAGGGGCATCATAGAGAAGACACTGTGTGGTGAGCAGAAGGTAGGAGGGAGAGCCAGAGTGGGTCAAAATCTGAACAGCTGGCTTTGCTGTGCCTACACAGCCCTGGATGGTCACCTGCCTGCTTTGTGTCTTCATGTCCATCCTGCTGGCATGTTGATTACATACTTTGCTGGGTCACGGTGTAGATCAAGATTGGCCCCTACTGATTGTGGACTTGGCTTTTCATATTATTTAAAATCAGTCAATTCTTATATTCATTACATAAACTGAATGTGACAGCTAATACATGTGTCCACTTGAGAAGTCCAGCATCTCAGCAGAGGCCCAGAGTCCTCACTTTGTAAACATCTTGAGCCTGCACAAGAGGAGGACATGGAGACAGTGTGGGTGCTATACCCACCCTAGAGGAAAGAGCCTAATTACAATACAAGGGGGGAGAGAGCCTCGTCCCACTCCCCATCTTACTCCTCTTGCTTTTGCTGTCTTCTGCCACCTGGAACTGCTGCCCTCTGCCAGGCCACCCTGCCGTGGAGCCAGCTGAGTAGGGACTGAAACCTCCACCAACTGAGAGCTAAATAAACCTTTTCTCCCTAAATTTTGTGTATCAGGTATTTTGTCTCAGCAGTGAGAAAAGAGGCTTCCTACAGCATTTCTGGAATTATTTCATTTCACTGATTGCAGCTCTCTGCACTGAACCCAGTGCTCTCCCACTGAGCTACATCCCATCTTTTCAATTTATTTAGTTTTTTCTTATTGTTTGGAGACAGAGTTTCATGAAGTTTTGTGGATTGGCCTTGAACTTCTGAGCTTCCTGCCTCCAAAGCAATTTGGCTTGCAGGCATGTGCTAACACCCCCAGCACCATATAATTTTATATATCGCAAAAGCTCATAAAGCTTCTCTCCAGAGGATAAGAAGAACCATTAATACACTGCACATGATTTTCAGGGACTTTCACCCCCCCACACGTACTTCTACGCTTGTTCCTCTTGAACCAGCAGCACACCAGGCAGCTGAGCGCCAGCCAGGAGCCCACCGAGCACAGCGAGGCAGCCAGGAGAATGGTTGACTTCCGCCTTCCAGTTTCAGGCAAGACAGAAAAAGACCTGGATCGAGCTGTAAAATTGGCTCCTGTTTTTTTGAGAAAGTTCCAATAACATATTAAGATGTTAACATAATGAAAATATTGCAGAAAAGATACAGTTACAACGGTGCACATATTAGGTACTCAAATATTTATTGGATTAAGTGATTAAGTGATACAATAATATTTCCAAGATTTGTATTCCTAAAGAACTATGAGATTTCAACAGTAACTGGTAATAATTCTTAATAATTTTGTCTGTTAGTGGCAGGGAATTCCTCCAGTGCTCTCATTTTTATTCACAGACCTGCCTTTTCTACCATCACAAAGTTGTAGTTACATTCACTACTGTGTCCCACTGATTAGGAAAAATTCTCACAGCTCCAGAATATATGGAACTATATGCTCTGACATATGTGTTTACTTAAAATATGGCACCTGACACATCAAAACAGGGAACAATGATTCCACTTAGAGTGTCTAGAGACTTCTAAAGTTCAAAAGAATCACAAAAAAATAGAGTATCGGCATGTAGATACTCTACCACTGTGGAAGAAAGGGGCAATGGGAGAGACTTCCTATTGAGAGAGGGACAGAGACAGACAGGAGAGGGTAGGGGAGGGGGAGGGGGAGGGGAGGACAGGGAAGTAAGGGAAGGAAAGGAAGGGGAAGCGAGAGGAGGGGACAGGAAGGAGAAGAGGGGAAGGAGAAGGAAAGGGAGGGGAGGGGGAGGATGAAACAAATAGATAAATAAAATATTAAAACAACATGTACCAAGTAAACAGCTACCCTCTCTTAATTCACTGATTAGAGACAACTGCAACAATAATGTCTGTAAGTATAATATCATGTATGCACCTTGTATGATACCAAAACATTATGAAAACAGTTTACAATGTACTAATCTATCAAATCTGCCCTGTCAATTTGTCTTGAAACTGTCTCATTGCTATTTGTTCTTCAATAAAATAAAATAAATAAAAATTAAAAAAACAACATGTACCATCCAATGCATTATTCTGGGCAAGAGAAACCCAAGCCTACCTGTAAAAGACATATGAAGCCATTTGTGTGGTTTAGAAAATGTAAAGCACAGATAGTGATAAGGACTGATTTCCAGAGAGTATAAAGAAGAAGAGGATGTGAGGAGGGAAGAATAAAATGAGGGAGTTTTTTTTGGTAATCAAAATAATATATAGCATGATTATGGTAGCAGCTATGGGAATGTATGCATGTATTTGAATTCATAGTACTGTATGCTAAAATGATCAGTATTACCATATATTAATGAAAAATATCTAAAACTTGCACATAATTCTGGAGTCCTAAGCATATTTATTATCTTAACTGTGAAAATGCTTCACAGGAGTAGACAAGCCGCAAAACTTATCAGATGGTGTTCTTGAAACACGCATATTGTATCGTACTCAACTATGTCTCGGTAGAAAAAGTTAAAAAAAACTTGACTACTATACATGATTTACTTACAGCTGGCATTTTAAAAGTGGCTCACTCAAAGCAAACAAACTTAAATCTCTGTTTTCATTTGAAGAACTCAAATAGAGTCAGCGTTTATTTTCTCACTCAAAGACCCAGAACAAAGAATCGCTGTAAACACTTCAGTATTTCAAATTGATGTCCCTAGAAATAAGGGGTTGCTTTCCGGATCTGGACCATTGATCAAAATGATGTCTATAAAGCTTTACAGGAGTGCAAATTGTTTAATGCCTTTCTTTAAAAATTTATTCTATTGAAAAATCTTCTCACGAATCTTCACATCATATTTTAGCCTTGAACATTACAAAGAATAATTTAAGGAAAACTTTCAAGAAAATATACCTCAGTTAATTACTATGATTTGGATCAAAAATCCCCTGTGGGCTTTCAGTAGGTAATTGGATCAAGAGATTAATTAATTTATGAGCTCATAGCTGGGTGTGCTGGGAGGTGGAGCCTGCTCCGATGAGGTGGGCCAGTGGGTGTGGCCCACGGGCCTGATCTTAGCCCCAGCGCGCACCTCTCTGCGGAGCGGCTCTGCTCTACATGAACCTCAGCCACAAATTGGACCTTGGAGTCAGCGACTATGAACTGAACCTCTGAAGCTGCGAGCCAAAGGAACCTTTCTCCCTGATACTACAGGTGTCTGGTGTCTTGTTAAAGGGACTAACAGCTGACTAATACATTGCTTTGCTTTACATAAGGGGAATCCACAAATGTTATTTGTCAAGCATGAATACCAACACCACCTCATGGTCACACGAGGTGCAGAGTTTGTCTACAAGAAATCTTACATTTGGTTTCATAACCTGCTCTTTAAAGTACCTCAATCACCTGCATTTCCCTGATAGGTAAGGACACTGAGAAGTATTTCATACATTTATTGGTCATTTATATTTCTTCTTTTAAGAACCATCTGTTCTCATAAAAGAAGTAGTATATTGGGACTATTTATAAAGGGGAAAGGGAATATAATTGATACCATATACATATCATAGGCAAAACCATTAATTTATATAATTAATATACATTTATAATTATAAAATTATAAATAATCTTTGTGATATCTTTGGCTACTCTTAGCTACCTTCTGAGAAAATGAAAGACAGTAGTCTTTTAAATGTCAGACAAATCTATGACAAAGCATCAAATTCTGCATTTATTTATTTATTTATTTAATGCAGAGTCTTGCTACTCAGCTCAGACTCACAGTGATCCTCCTGTCTCAGCCTCCCCAAAGCACACTAGGTGTGCACCACCATGCCCAGTTTTGGTGGCTGGGACAGTAGGCCCGGGGTTTCAGGGCTTGCACAGCACGTGGTACCAGGCATCAGACCTGAGTTGTTGCACTGGCCAGGTGGGCACTCAGCCTTCTGAGCTGTCTCTCCAGCCCCCAGTTCATTTAAGACTCTAAAACACAGCTATTCGAAAACTGAAGTTTAAGGAAAAACCTTAGAAAGGACACTAAATTTATTTTTCTCCCTGAACTTGTTGTATTAAACCAATTTGTTACTTTGACACATATTAAAAGGATGTCTTGGGGCTTGCAAGACAGCTCAGACGACTAGGTGCCTGCTTTGGCAAGTGCAGAGACTGGGGTTTGATCACTGGTCCTGTATGCTGTGCTCGCCCTGCCCAGGGCCTGCTTAGTAATTAGCACTGGGGAGGCTGAAAACAGGAGGATTACTACAAGTCCAAGCTGCATAGTGAGACTTGTACCAAATACATAAATGAAAATAAATAAATATAAAATAAAAATAAAATGTTATCTACCTTATAAAATTAGTACAATTTGAGATGTGATTGAAAAACATGGCAACTTTAAATTTTAAACATGATTACAATTTAGAAAACCTCATTTAATTCCCTTAAAACACTTTTCTTACAACACTCTCAGCTCATTGGTTTTAGTACTTTCTAAAACCCCTCAGCTCTCTAGGTGCCTCACTGTGGAAGCCTTGGTGTTCTAAACTGGCCCGGCATACACACCTTTCCTGCTCATTCACAAGCTGACAGATGGAATGAGTAAGGTGGCTGGTGACCCACGCTAGGGGTCTTTTAAGCTTGATCTTCCATTGGCTGGCAGTGAGCCACAATGTGACCATATTTTGATCATACTCCTTTGAGAGGATTTCAGGACTGCCTTACAGGTGCCAAGCCTAATGGGATAAGTGTGCTCAAGCTGAGGGACAATATTTGAGGGGGGACAAATGGCAGTGGGTCTTTACTGCAATAAATTCTAAACAAAGCTCATACTGCCTTGCTTGGGAAGGCAGACCCTTCTATCTAGAAAAATCTAGAAAAGTTTTTTTTAATGTATTTGGAGTAAGGTCTCATGCTGCTCAGAGTCATGGTGAGCCCTCTGGTTTCAGCCTTCCCAGTGCTGGGATTGTAGGCATGCCCACCATGCCCTCTCTCTGTGGCCAGCTCAGTGTGCTCCAGGAGGCATGGCATGCGGTACAGGGTATCACACCCTCAGCCCTGCACCTGCCTATGCAAGCACTTAGTCTGTGAACGGGCTTACCATCCCTAAAACTTGAAATAAGAGCACAATGACTGTGATCTGATCGGTGTCGTACCGGACCATTTTGAAAGCGGATCATTGAAATTATATCAGATTTTCTAGAATTACTTTTGCTTGACCTAATATTTGTCTTAAAAATAAAAGAACATTGTCAGTAGGTTGCCCAAGCTGGTTTCCATGTCCCAGGTTCAGAGAAGTCCACTGCCTCACTCTCTGGAGTCAGTGGATGTCAAGGCACCTGCTAATATTTATCAATAATCGGGTACATATTTGTCAATTTATGTAATATTGATGAGCTCCTGCTGATTTTTATCCAGTGAAGACACAAGTGATATCTCAGTACAGACTACCACAAAGTTATCATTGTATCAACTTGTGTACAACTAGACAAGCTTAGTGTAGCATTTCTGACAATAGGATGTTATCCCTCAAGTGCTCTCTGAACTAGCATTGCATTCTGCAGCCTCCCTCACTAGTGAGCTGGATAACTCAGTGCTGAATGCTGATCATGAAAGGCCACTTAATTCTTCAGTGTAACTGGTTTACACAGCAATTTACACACAACTCCCTGTGCTTCTGAAGAGCCATGACATTAGTAAACCTCACCAGCATCTCTCAGGTAGGAGGTCAAGAGGAAACCAGACTGAACAGCATGATACCCCAAACTCCAAAATTCTTCCTTACAAATTAAAATTTTCTTATTACTACCTGACCAAACATGATAGAAAAAATAAAAGTCAAAAACACAAGTTCAACTTTACCATCTAGCTTTTCATGCACTGGCAGTTTCTGAGAAGTAATTGTGACCCATATCTTTTGTTTTCCTGTCTTAATCATAGAACCAAGTGAGTTTTCTTCCTAAATCATGACTTCTTTATTTATGGAATAAGTCATGTCCAGTATTGAGGAAAGACAGAGTACCTTTCAAAAGAAACAGAACTCTGCTAAAATTACCTGGAGGGGAAGTGACAGTAAAAATGAACTTCCAGTCTGGCCCAGAGATCAAGACAGCCAAGTTGGAGAAGTGCACATAACCATCCCATGTTTTTTCCTGGGTGCACCCTAGAGACAAACATAAAATGGAATTAAGGTGGGAGCCATCCATGCAGAGCCAGGGTCCCCAAGTCTCTCCCAAAGAGAAGACAGTAGCCATCAGAGGAAAGTGTTTAAAGACTAAAGCAGTTATTCAGACCATCAAATTCTTCTTCTTCTTCTTCTTCTTCTTCTTCTTCTTCTTCTTCTTCTTCTTCTTCTTCTTCTTCTTCTTCTTCTTCTTCTTTTTCTTCCTCTTCCTCTTTTTTTTTTCCAAATTCCTATTAGACAAGTCTGGGACCCAAATAATTCAACAGAGACCAGTAACAACTAATCTGCATTAATATTTACATATGCCAAGTCTGGAGCATTATGGACATCACTACATGATGGCCACACAAAAGCCCCCAAACTGTGCTGTCATTACTGCCCAGCAATTAAGAAACACACTAAGCATAATAAATCCCTCAGTGATGGCTTGGGACTTATAGCCCTCAACTGACTGATTTTGAAGTCTGCATTTCTAACCACTACTAAATGTTGACTATTTTATTACTGAATATATATAAAGAAAGTGATTTTGCTATTTTTTTCCAAGGGTCAGGATCTCTCTTTACTCACTGACTGTGTTTAGGTGGAAGAAGATTTGGACCATGAGGTCAGGATCAGACCCCATCAGCAAATCCCATCTGATGAGACTGCGGGAGCTGCTCTGCCTTGGCAGCGTGGTTCCCTGAGCCCTGGCTTCCCTGAGTTAACTGCAGAAAAGCAGGCTTGCTCTTCCAAACAACATGCTATCCACTGCAAAGCAAAAGAAGGCAGCTCAGGGTCACACTCCAATGTCATCAATTATCTTTGGACTCCACTGTCCCTATATTACTTTGCTAATTAATAGCTACTAAATTTCTCTCACTGCAATTGTTATGGTGGACAAAGACTTAGGAGCCTGGTTTTAAAGTTTATAAATGAGTTTGAGAGCTCCAAGGCTAAAAGGTATCATAATGATATAACACGCTTGGCATTACATTTTTCAATTCAATTGTTCAATCTTTTTTGTTAAAGCAATGCTTTTCTTCATCAGTTTTGCAGAGATAAAACTTCCTTTTTGAAAAACATCTTTTCTTTCATCTCTTCAGACTCTCAAAATAAATAAAGCACCCAGATAAAATGGAAATAAATAAGCCGAGACTCAAATAAATGATAGGCGCCCAAGATAAATGTAGTTTATCCTCTTTAAAACCTATATGCATCAAAATTATGGTCAATAAAGTCTTGCAAACAACAAACTGCATAGTACAGATGTTCAACTTGAAATTGTTCATTGCAGTTTTTCCTTTGATAAACGTCCTTATTGTTTCCATCTTTGGAAGAATACAAAGCAGCATTTAATCAGAATGTGTCCGTTGAGCACAGTGAGCGTGGCTCATAGAACAGCCGCCAAACTGCCTCATGGAAAATGCTTTAGCTCCAAATGGGTTTACTTTTGCGTTAAATACCAGCTTGCCTTAGAGATCTCTGCAAAGATTCCCATTTATATCTATGATATTCTCAGATTTGAAGCATATGTGCCCAAGAGCTGAAGCAGTTGCTGCTAAGTACAGTACATTACTCCAGGGTTCATCATATCTTTGGAATAGCTAGTATAAAATACACAAATACTGTGACAGGCTCCCTGATCAAGCTGGTATAAAGAAGGTAGTGACCGGAGGAACACAGGATGAGGAAGAGTGTTGGGTGACAAGGGACACTTTCTCAGATATGCTTCAGCAGGGTATATGGCTTCTAAAGTACCTTTGCCATTGCCCCAACTCAGTCCTCTGCTCGCCTCTTGTATCCACTAGCAAGCTATGATATGCACCATAGATGTTACATATAAAAGTATTAATAAATCTTTCCTAGAAAAATGATCTATAATTAAATATCAAATGACCTGAAGGGCCCCTAAATAATTTCTTTTGAGTGTACAAATCTGTTTAGGTTTTTTTTTAATTTGGTAATAAATATCTCTTTCATTGAGCAGAGTCTTCTAAGAGAAAAGAACATAAAATTAAATGGTAGAATGAAAGACTTAGACTAGACATACAGGTGTGGACTTGTAGTTGTTACTTAAATTTTCTCTAGGAAGTGCTTAGAGGAAGTTAGATAATCTATTCTGATGGCCTCTGTGCCACTCGTTCTGAAGTTAAGGAGAAATCTTTTATTATGGCTTCCAGTGAAACAGTCAGTCATGAAAAATAGAGTGCTTTGCATGACATGAACATTCTAAAAACAGAAAAGCACATATGATTTCTTCCTTAATTCACCTTGTGTGTGGACACACACACACACACACACACACACACACAGAATAATGGATAGAAAAATGTATCAGCCTCTTCCACGTAATTTTTCACAAGATCTCTTGAAAGTGAGAACATTGACAATGCTGGTCCCTATGCACATGTTGGTCTCCATGTGTCTTGATATCAATAGAATAAAATAGTAGACTCTCAGGCCTTACTGGATTTCAACAGCCACAGTTGAGTCTGAGTTGGTCATGAGGACATCCTTAGGATGGGAACAATAGGGAGGTCCAGGATGAACAAGTGTCATGAGTGGGGCAAAATATGACGTAAGTGGAGATACAGAGCATGGAAAAGGCCCCGGGTGTGGTAGTGTAGGAGGTATGGAAAACCAATGAGACACAGATGGTAAAGGCTGGAGAGGAAGGATGGTATGATTACTGAAAAAGGGCTGAACTATTGACGAGGTATGGAATGAGATCTCCTGTTCTGGCTTAGACCTAGAACGTCCCCCAGAGGCTTATGGTTCAGAGGTAGAGCTTTTCGAAGGTGACTGGACCATGGGGGCACTACAGTGCAAGAATGAACACAGCGCTCAGGGCCTTGCACATCATCAGAGGACAGTGTCTGCTCTTTGGAATGTGGCGCTTACAATAAGCACTCACCAATGTACCCTCTGTGTAAATTAACATGTCAGTGCTGCTGCATTAAGACCAAAAGGGGACTGAGCAGGGCATCCTAGCCATTTTCAGGGCTGAAGTATCAGAAGCAATGACCTGGCAGTGCAGTGAGCAGAATAGCTGCCTCATGGCCGGAAGTCCACAACTATCTCCTTAAATACTTAACTTTCACATTGTTCAACTTTGGGTAGCTTTACTTTTATAGCACTACCTTAAAGATGTGGCTTGTTTGAAAATTTATACAGGAACATTTGGCCTTTTCCTTAGTTTTAGACTTAAGGAGTTGTACGCTTTGCTGCTTTGGTAAAGAAATGACTAAAAGCAAACTGAGAGTCAGCAAGCTGTTCACCATTTTTAACGAAGTACACAATAATAGATTGAAAAGCCTTTAAGAAAAGCCTCTCAAAACACAGCATTTCCTGTCCTGTAAAACTGAATTATGCATCGAGAAAGCAGAGAGGGTGAGAGGGAAGCAAAGAGATTGTGGAAATTTTGAAGTAAATTATTTCTGTGTACAGTTGAAAAAGATTTGGTGTCTTAATAAATAAGTAGATGAAGCAGGGAAATTATAGCCAAAATAATTGAAAGGGAAATGGAAAACATGGTTGAAAATTTCTATCTGTAATAAGAAAACAATAAGGTTTAAGCAGTAATGGTTCTTTAAAATTTATTTATTTGTATTTTAACTTGAGTGAAAAATAGAAGCTAAGACAAAGAGAACAAATGACATATACAGGGTAACATACAACAATACATATGTTACAGACTTTCAAAACATGGATGGCTATATATATATATACAATCCAACACAGATCAGCAGTCTGCAATAGAAGTGGGTTATCCACAGAAGCTGTTAATTTGAGCCATTCAAAGCTCAGTATATTAATATGACTTTACTTTTTATACCTCCCATTTTTATACTTTTCTGCTGGATGGTTAAGACCAAGTTAAAGCAAGAAGTATATAACAAAAAATGTAACTTTTGTATCAGATAGGGTCAGTCAGGTACTTTCAGGGTTTATACTGTAACCCTGTACCACACTTTGTAGATCCCTTGTCAGTGTCAGCCATGTGGATGAGTCACGGCCATTGCTTGACCAATTTGCTCTCTGTGGAAGCCTGAGAGAAAGTTTTTTTCTCCATGTGACTCTCCTTAGGCACACTATACATCATTGATCGCATTCCTCTGTGGCCACATAATCTCCTTGATCAGAAAATTTGGGGCACTACTGAGTTACATGATATTACAGTACAGGTTCTCCTATCCTGAGTATTCACTGTCCTTGAAAGGCTAGGGCCAAAATGTTTGCTGACCTTGCAACCTTTCTTTTTCTCTAAGCAGTAATGGTTTTGAAGCTATGAAATGTTTAATCACAAAAGTCAATGGCCTCCTCCAGAGTTTTCAGGAGAGAGTTGTCTTCTCCAGAGGTGATGAAAGGCACGGACTTAATCAAATGGGGACACAAAAAAGCCTGAGACCTGCTTAATCTGCAAACTTAATCATAATTATATATCTTCCTTTCTTAAAGACAAACAGTAAAAAGTGAAAAAACAATATCCTCAGAATAGCTAGGAATTGTGAACCAGATTACAGACTTTTAACTAAAAATAAATACAGCAGAAAAAACAAGATTTAGCATGCCTATGATTGACTTATCTTTATTCAGTTTAGCATTTAATATGCTAGCAACCATATGGATGATCTTAGACATATAGCTAAGATAGCAGAAGAAATGAACATAAAGTCAGTGCCTGTTATTGAAAATGAGCAGTTTTATAGAGAGGCTGACATATGAACTGACACAGAAATCACCTCTAAGTCTGGAAATAAAACATTTCAGAAAACATAAAATCAATAGAAATGCCCTAGCTGTTCCCATGAAGTATATGAAAAATATAAGCAGTCATTCTTTAAAGTGTTATTATCTTCAAATTTGTATAAGGATAAAGATATTTGATCAAGAAATTACAAAAAGATATATACACAGCACAACAGTTTAAAATTGGCAGTGATTAATCAGTAGGAAATCCCCTTGTAAGCCACTCCTGTCAAATCTCAAAGGGCAGGTATCATCATCGTTTATGGAGTCCTGCATAAACAGCCACTCCTTTAAGCCACGTTTCCAAAAGGAATGATTTACAAGCATTGATAAGATGTAAATATTGTGGAACTTTGCAGATGATTACTGTAAAAACAGATAATTTTTGTTCCTTTCTTGTTACTTTACTGTTACTGTCAGATAGCTTTTTAATATGCACACTTCGGCACATTCATCATATACAACAACTAAGCTAATATTAACAAAGGATTTCTAAGCTAAAACAACAATACAAACCTATAATTCACAGATTTTCTTGGTTCCTAGCTCTTTGTCATAGTATCCAACAAATTTGAATTAAAAAAGACAAAAACTAAAATCATTGTTCCTATGCCTTTACTTGCATTATCCTGCAAGGACTATGTTGTGGAAGGCGACCTAGACTGGAATTTGTGGGGATGAAGGTGAGTGTTTTCTTTTCCAAAAATGTTTTCAATGACCTATCTTAAAAATTCACTTAATCAGTTTAAGTTTATGGGATATTTTATTAATTTACTAACTGGAACTAGTTAGAATGATTAAATGTATTTCATAGGTTCGCATTTTCAGACTTTTAAAATCTGTGACCTTCTATTTAAACGTATGATATGATTTTAGAATATTCCATTGAAACATCCTGTTCTTAATTAGATAAGTTGGATCTAAAGTGAAATCCTCTCACTATGAATGTGGGCTGCATAGTGAGACCTTGTGTACAAAAAAAAAAAAAAAAAAGAAAAGAAAAACTAAAGTGAAATCCTCTTTGCCTCAGGGCAACACCTGAGAATTGAACAATGATCATGCATACCTAGCAAAGAGATGTGAAATACAGGTTCCCAAGACTTGGCCCAAGAGCGTTGGATGACACACTCCGCAGAAAGAGCCAGTGCTGTGCCTTTTAGGGTCAGTCTGGAGAGAAAGAAGCAAGCAGACTTGTCCAAGTAGAAAAAAGCATGTCATTCCACCTGCAGCCAGGGAAAGTCTTCAGGCCCTGGTGCAGGGAGCAAATCCCTCTGTACTGAAAGAGCTTGAAGCTCTCCGACAGAGATTCATGTTGGAAGCTACCCTGCTGGACTCCACCCAAGAAAGAGAATACTCCTCGTGGGAAAAATAATTAATAATTTGGGGCTCATTTGAAGGGAATCAGGTAAGAGGACAGGAAGCTCTTGTAACTCATTAGAATATGGTCACAGCACATATAAGGCACAATATCCTTTTCCCTTTGCCTTAAATCATTCTTACAAAAAGACTTTTGTTTTAATTAGGCCCAGCAGTCAGGTCATACTTGCTTTTATGTGTTTCTAAGGACCACATTTTCATACTGTTTAAAACATTAAAAAATTAATAATTGAACTGTTTCATAATAAAAGAACGTGTGCTTTTTAATTCTGAAGCAAAAATAAGTGGCACGAGTACAAATCCTAGGGACCTCCAAGTTGTGACAGAGCATGGGGTCTTGCGGTGTGCTGGATTTCAGAGACATCTGGGGGCCACAGGGTGAAGAAATTAAAACACAGAAAATATTTCCTCACAAAACCATCTAATATCTGCTGTTCTTCTCTGGGCCAGACCCTAAAACACATGTGCCTGGATTTCTTCACAGAGTATATAATCCAACACTCTTAGGCCAAGACTTCAGAGATCTTCATTTGAAATAAAACCCACTTGCATTTTGTCTTTTTGAGACAGGGTCTCACTATGCAGTTCAGGCTGGCCTTAAGCTCACTTTGTAGCTCAGGCTGGTCTCGAACTCACAACAATCCTCCTGCCTCAGCCTCCCGAGTGCTGGGATTACAGGCATGCGCCACCATGCCTGGCTCCCACTTGCATTTTCATACAGTAGTTACAAGAAAAGTAGTTGGAGCTGGGAGTGGCTACAGGTTTGAACAGAAGGGAAAAGAAGGTACTACAAAGTAGAGAGGAGAAAACTAACTCTGACGACCCTGCTGGGATGAGTGCTTTAGTATCGATAAATACATTTATTCTTCACAACTTTGAGAGCAAATATTTCTAATTCCACATAAAGCCATATTGAATGGGATAAGTTTCTCCCTAGGCCAGCTCATGACACTGCACAAACAGGAGCTCTAAGTATTCTGTGAGGAGATGGGTTGGAAACACAGCCCAAGACCCTAGGCCCCTTTCTTTACACCACACTGAGTACACAGGTATGGTGAAAATACTTCTTTACTACCATGCAAGGAAAGGGGAAGGAGAAGATAGTGCCTCAAGTCCTCACTCTGATCGCTCTTTCTGTAATATTGGCCCGTGATGGGAAGGGATGAAAAATCCTTCAAGATTGCTGGATATGCTGAGCAAGAACTTCGCGATGGATTCCTGATGGGCACTCTGTGGTCGGGACAGATGTTGAGAGAGTCCTCTCAGCAGCCACGCATTGAAGTTCAGGAGCCTTAGGGAGACAGTAGGAGGGGGGACTCGTCCTAGCTGTGGTGTGGAGAGCAAGGGCTTTTGATAGATGATTGGGAGAAGACGGGCTCACCAGGGAGGAAATGGAAGGTCTCTTTCTGGACACCTGTGGTATTTTGAAAAGAGAATCCAGACAGACAGACAGACAGACACACACACACACACACACACACACACACACACACTGTCCATGTGTCATGCCACGTGACTCCCTGTGCTGTGTAGAACTCCACCAGCAAGAAGGTCATCACTAGAGATGTAGTTTGAAACTCTTGTATCATAGACTAAAATTACCTCTTTTTATATAAAGTTATCAGTGTCGGGTATTTTGCTATAGTAACAATAATACACTAAGAGAAAAGCAAACACTTTTGTGCCAAGGAATAACAAGCAGCTGAAAGTTTTGAACCTTGACCTCTTAGTATTGAATCTGGTGCTCCTTCCAGGGAAACTGCAACGGTCCATGGCTCTGCAGGGGACCCCAGGGACTCCACTCTTCGATACTGCAAATGGAGAAAGGAACAAGAAACAAGAAGCTGGGTTCAAAAGACTGTTTTCTTCTTTTTCTGTATTTAAGCCAGGGTCTATAGGGTCTATAGGATCTCAGTATGTAGATCAGACTCATAGTGATTTTCTGGTTTACAGCCTCCCAAGCACTGAGATTACAGCCACACACCACCATTCCCAATCTCAATCCCCATCTCAGTGTGCTTTGCAGGCAGGGCCAGCATGGCATGCCAGGGATCAAACCCGGGCCTCTGCTGTGTGCCTAAGCAGGCACTTTAGTCTGCTGAGCTATCAGGCCAGCTCCAAAAGACTATTTTGTGACATTATGCACAAAAAAGAAGAGTATTTATACTAAAATGTTTATAAAAACATTCATCTAGTATAAATAAAGGAAAATGGTGATGTATTTCTCATGTTAAGAACAAAGCTCATTAAAAGAAAAAGCTACTGACAAAAAATTTAAAGCAGAGCAGCGGAGAGGAGAAATGAAAGCTGTCTATGAAAAGGTATGATGATGCTGAGATGAAAGCTAAGAAGAAAAGTTAGAAGAAAACAGAGGTAGCTGGGCATGGTGGTGTCCATCCATAATCCCAGCCCTCTGTGGGCTGAGTAAGGAAGCTTCCAAGTTAGCTCCCCAGCCTGGAGAAGGTAGTGATTTATGTAGACCCTATCTCAAAGTAAGAAAAGAGGCTGTGTGAAGGCCCTTGGTTCAGTGCTGAGAGAGAGAGAGAGAGACAGACAGACAGAGACAGACAGACAGACAGAGATGCAGAGAGAGAGACAGAGAGACAAAGACAGAGAGATAGAGAGACAGAGACAGACAGATAGAGACAGAGTGAAGCAGAAGCCAGTTGAGCACATGACTAACAGGACGAAACTCAACTGTCTTCCAGGCGTCTTTAAGCTGAGCTGTTGTGGCTGCCTCCACATCCTGAATCAATTCAAAATATTTGTCTTTTGACTTTGAGCAAGAATGAGAAATCTCATTGTGCCAAGTGGAGTGAATAAGGCAGTGAAAGAAGTGCCACAACGTTTTCAGGGGCCTGTGTACGTCATATATGACTGCACCTCCTAAAGACATCAGGGAGCATTTTCAGAACTGCTTCAGAATGTGGTCAGAGCCAGGCACAGTGGCTCTCGCCTGAAATCCCAGCATTTGGGAGGCGAAGGTAGTGGAACCGCTATAAATTCAAGGCCAGCCTGCACTATATGACATGACCTTGCCTCAAAATAAACAAAAACGTGCAAGAATGATGAGACAAGTGTTTTTAAGCAAAAAGGAGTATTATGAGGGTGGGTAGTGACATTGTCTTTTATTACAATATGTTTCCAACATAAACTAAATATATAAATCGTACCTGGCACAAAAAGACTTCTTCAGTGTGGGCCTGTGTCTCTGAGAAGGTTTGCTTTCAGGAAACACAGAGACCTAATTTAAGAATTTCCTTAGTAAGGAAAAGCATCAGCATTTTCTTTTCATCCTTGAGAAAACTGTGACAAATTCATAGAACTTGGAAATAATGTGAAGTGGAGGAAAAATGAAAATAAAGCAACAAATTTCACAGGGTGCTCACTCTGCGGGCACATTTCAGAGATGAGGAAAGCTAGGCCCATCCCCACCAGGAGCTACCTGCTTGTCCAGAAAAATGAGCCATGGCTGCACCGGAAGCTCTTTGCCCACTTCTCCATCTGAAGGCTGCACCAGGACAGAAAGAGCCCAGGGCCGAGCATATATGCGGATTCCAGGTTTGACTCTGCTTGCATTTCTGGAAAACATAGACCCAAACAGAATACACAGGTTGAATTATGATAGTGATAATAGCTATTTTCTATAAGATATTATTACCAGTGAAAATATTTATAACTGCTTGTACTTCTAGAAACAATGATATATATAGTAAATAATTACATATTGCTATATGATATATTTATTTATTTGATATACTTGCTTTACCACACTAAAATATAGACTGAGCAGGATGAGGGAGAAGCACAAATTAGGAACTTATATTTTTTCACTACATATTAAGTTTAAAAATTCTCAGTAAAGGGAATTCTCAGGGTTTTGTTCAATAGTAGGGAAATAAACCAGGTCTTCTAGAAAATAGGCTGATTTGTAGTATAAATATTTACCCACCATCACTAATTCCAAGAAACTTATATAAAGTCACTGCACAGAACTGAAAGGATGGTCAACAGAAAGTTCTGGAACATAGTATTTGTAGTGTTCATTGAATCCTGACATCCACCATTTCCTATTTTCCAGTTATGTATACATTAAGTAGAGCCAACGGCTATGGCCTGAGCTGACAGGTTGATTGGTTTTAAGGGCAAGAATCACTTTCAAAGAATAAAGTTTAGCAATGAATATTCACTGAACCCTGCTATGTGTCAGGTATCATTATAAACTCTTGCCATGCAAACTCATTGTACCTCTAAAATGACGCAATGAGGTAAGGACTCTTACTTGTATATGAGTAAAAAGAGGTCCAAAGGCTTACATAACTTGCCAAAGGTCTTAACTATAATAACTGCTAACTCAAATCTCCAGTAGTTAACCAAGGAGTTGTACTTCTTCCACCCTGTTCATGCCTACTAACTGCTAATGTGACTTCGGAATAAAATAATGACAAGATTCACGATACCTCTGTACATTTTTGGGATGCTGGATGATTGAACTAACCTTATTAAAAATATACACTCTTTAAGAAAGCTGACTGTGTATTATACATTACAGTCCTGCAGCAGGTATTTGGCAATCAAATGGATATATCCATCACATGTCATGTATATGAGGAATCCTCAAAAATAGCCTAGCCCAGGCCTACAAACACGTTTATGTTTTAAAATGTGGGCAACTCCACTCTGCCATTAAATATTTCTGAGTCACTAGTTCTGTTATTTGACATCTTCCTTCTGCAGGTGAGCAGCAAATGATAAAGTATTTATCCCTCACGAGGGGTACACATGAGGTGAAGGTAGTGATTAGCCTGAAAGACGAAGTAGTAGAAAAGCAAACACGATGGATCCCAAGCTATGAGGTTTCTGTAGGAAGCAGCTGACTCCACCCTGTGAAGCCTTGGAAGTGCAGAGGAGTGGACCTGTGGCCCTAAGTAGCCCCCATATGCGCTCCTGGGGAGTTCTGTGCACAGCAACCCAATCAGCACTTATTAGTTTACTTAGCCTCAGAAGCCTTTTCCCTTTTTAAAGGGAACAACTTAAACCAGATTTTATTATCTATTCTATTCATTCTCTCCTTCCATGGGTCCCACATTATTGGAAAATTTTTAAATCATTACCATATCCTTTTGCTCTCCTGACCTCATCCCCAGCATTTTCTGATGAGGGCTCAGTACAGGCAGGCGGCCTGGGCTAAAGAAATGAGAGCCGTGAATGGCCCTGACCTAAGTGCATGGCTATCTGAGATGAGAGGACTGCAAACAACAGCCTGAACACAGCGGAGAGGCCCGTCCATGCCACACTTTAAAGTTTATTGTGAGCAAACCTCTCTTATTAAATGTAAACAGCATCTCACTGGAGGTCAGAGACTTGCTGCTGCAGCATATCCCAAGGTAATATCACTTTAAGCTCCACATAAACTCTTAAGCAGTTTCTATCCTAAAACCTGACCGTAGGTGGTACAGTTTTTTACGATATGTTATAATAGTGCAATAAATCTGTTAGCTTAAAATCGAATCTCCGTGGCCTTTTAGAGAAATCATCATTAAATGCAGGGTCCTGTTAATGATGCCATCGAAGTGAAATTGTTTAATCTGCTCAGGGGGTGAAAGGTCACCAAATGAATTTTTTATAATACATCAACTTGACACGCAATAGGGAAAACTGTAATAGATAAAAGCAAAGGAAAAGGGCACTGTCTTCTTCTGATAGGTCAATAGCAGCCAAGAGAGTCACTCATCCACTTTTCTTTCACGATGGGGCTCCTTTTGCATTTAATATGGACACCCAATTAATACCTCAGCACCACAGACAACCTCATTTTAGGTGACTTATAGCAATTTCTCCCCCTTCCCTGAAATGAAAGTGATCACAATACATCATAGCATTGTGCGAATTAACGTTAATTGATTCAAGTTACCAAGCAATGATGGGCCGCTTATATAATCTAGGCGTTATTGGGTGCTAGAAGGGATGGAGGGAAGATTAGATTCCAGTGTCCGTTGCTGTGACGACGGGAGTCACCTGACACCTTGTTAGACAGTTGTAAGGTTCTATTGCTGGCCCCAGTGGGGTCGTCAGTAAACTGGAGTGATGTCCAAACATCATTACACGCTGCTCCAATATTAAAGCAAAAGGATTAGCAACTTATTGCAAGCAACCTGGATTTGTCATTGTGCTGTCGTTATCCAATTTCCAAGTGCTAATGTGACTATAGCCTGCAGGCAGAAAGACCTACAGCCAAACTTTAAAAAATGGGGGAGGAAAGTTGCCTCCATCTCTTCCAGTTTTAACCACTATTTAATAGCTTCCAATAGCCAGTCAGGTATGTGAAAGAATTCTTTCTCTCCTCCAATGTTTAAGTGTAGGCTGACAGAAAATCAAAGAATGTTGAAATTTCCCAGGCCTGGCATCAGCCCTACTGGTTCCTGTTCTTATTTTTAGACCCTCCCAATCTGTAGAGGATGGGATTGTCTCTACTTGCATGCCAAACACAACAGATAAACAAATAAATTCTACAGATGGGCACTGGCGCTCTACAAGTCCCACTACCTGAGGTAGAGTTAGAGCTGAGGACTGCATATTATTCACTCTTAAATTCTCTTTGTCACAGCTGCGAGCCAGGTTTTCATAAAAGAGCCTCATGTTTCGGTGAATACTTCAGAGTTTCCTGATTTGGAGCCCTCTCTTGTTTTATATTGGCTAGAAAGGGAAATGGAGTCTTTATATACCATGAGGGGACTTAGATTTTAAAGGAGTTCAAATGATTCCATACCCTTGGAGAAAAAGTAATTTCTCTCATCAATTCCATCTAAAGAGCCTATGTTAACCCTCCTATTATACAAACATTGTTCAAGGCATTATAAAATATACAAAGATATATAATACTGTATGACTCTGTCCCTCAGGAATATACTTCTCCATAGCTTTTAAGATAAGCACGATCTTCTCGACTGCCTTTGTGAGTTGGTATATGGCACATTACTCACTGTTCATCACCCTTACATTCACACTAATCCAAGGCAGGCTCCCTGGGAGGGAGGAAACGCTGAATACCCCAGCGTTGTTCTTCTGCCACTGTGGCTCAGTGACTCCAAGCATGGTGCATTGCAAGCCCCCCCACAACATGTGACTACAGCAAAGCTTTTCCAGCTCAATATCCATTGCATATAGGCTCTGATCTTACTGGACGTATGCAACTGCCTCCAAAAGCCACCACCCACATGGAGAGACTGACACTGACAAAGGATCTACAAAATGAGGAATAGGGTGACAGGATAAACCCTGAGGGGACTTGACTGACCTTATCAGATACAAAAGTTACATTTCTTTTGTTACATAGGTCTTGCTTTATCTTGGTCTTAACCATCCAGCAGAAAAGTATAATAATGAGATATATAAAGTAAAGTCATAATAATATGCTGAGCTGTAAATGGCTCTAGTCAACAAATTCTGTGGATAACCCACTGCTATTGTGGACTGCTGGACTGTGTTGGAATGTTTTGCTGAATTCAAGCATCTATAATAATTCAATGCCAAAATACCCATCTCTGACAGGACTAAACAAAAAAGGCAATACAAAGGAAGGACGATTCTGTATTTGTATATATAGAACAATTAGGATAAATATGCAGCTACTTTCATGTAATTCTATAAGAAAGATTTGCACTTGTAGTGTTTGGACAGGATATCCTGTCTGCTTCTTGTACTATGGATAACCACTAGGAAGATAACAATCTAAAAAGTATTAATTATTGAAACTGTACTATAAATCAGCTTCTTAAAAAAGATAGGTATACAGCTACATTCTCTTCATTCAATGAATAGAGGGATCTGCTCTAATAGTGTTTGTAAATAGAATATCATGTCTGCACCTTGTACAAGAAATAACTACTAAGAAAACAATATGCAATGTATTAATTATTGAATCTGTTCTACTAATTTGATTTGAAACTGTCTCATTGCTATTTATTCTTCAATAAAATTATGGGAAAAAAAGCTGCCACCCATCTTGTCCTAGCCAATCTCAAGATCTAGTTCGCTCCTTAGTTCATATTCTTAGGGCTCTACTACAATACCTGCGATGAACTTGAGAATTCCTGAAAACAGCCATTTCAAATGAGGTCTTAGTAACCCTAGACAAACACAAATTATACAAAGACAAATAAACATGATACATCTTCCAAGACTGTCTATTAGAGGAGCAAAAATTCAGAGGACAAAACTCAAGTATTTGCATTGGTAAATTACTTCTAATACATTATAATAAATATTTTACACAGGAGGATGGAAATTCTGACTATATTTTTAAAGATCTTACACAAATATGTAAAATTGTTTATGTATGTTAGGGGCTATAGCAGGCTCAGTTGAAGAAGAAAAATAAACAGAAGCCACTCAAGGTCTTTCTAATGAAAGAGATGAAATACAAAATATTGGCTACATGTGACAATTAGAGCATGGGGGGCAGAGAAATCCTGTATTCAGACACCGCATCAGCATCAATAGTTTAGGGTTAATATCCTGTTCATAAGGAAAACAGCAGAAAGATAAACTACAGAGCACTAATCAAAGAGGTACTGGTCTGAGACTGTTTAGTCTAAGAACAATGGTCCCTAAGGGCTTTACCACAGAACTAGGTTATAAAATAAATGATAGGTTTAATGTTGATCATGAATCATCAATAAAAATGTGAATGTTCTGTGTTATGTCTCTTTAAAGAGGGCTAGATGATATGTAATCTGTCTTTTTCTAAAGTTTCAGTTCAAGACTTTTTAAAAATTCTAAAAAAAATAAAACTTTGTATACAAAGTTTGCATATGTAGAATGTATCATCTTCCAAAGAAGCTAGACATACAAAATATGATGAAAATAATTTTTCCACTCTCCCAACCCAACACAGTAGTGTGTTAGTACAGTAGTGAAAAAGAGAAATGATCCAACAAGCCTTTACCAGAAAAGTTGTGGAGCTGTCATGGAAAGGGGAAAACCAGACTAATACCTGGAGAGCCCTGAGAAAATATCACCTTACTCTGTTAGAAAGTCTGTATCTTGCATAGTACACAGCTATTTCCTAGAATGCAGGTGCCTTGCAGACATGAGATTTACAGAAAAGAAAGCGTTCAGTAAAACTTAGTGGACTGAGACTTCTACCTATCATCTAGTGCTCTTCTTGGATTCTTCTTGATTGTGTGCTCTTATTTAGAGTACAGGATTTAAAGTGATATGTACATCATAAAGATACACACACACAAACACATGGAACTCCTGTATTTTCATGCTCTCCCTCACAATTATGTTTTCAGGCCCCAAGGTTCATGGTGATGCCATAAACAAAGGGCTTTATATGACACAAAGGATTAATTTTTTTTCTATAAAATGGATTAACATCAAGTTAGTAACTCAAAATTACACATATGGTCATCTCCTGGAAGGGGACCTGGGGGGTCTACACAAGCTCGGCTGGGCCCAGTACTCATGAAGAGGCTGGCAGGAAGAATGCATAGCCAGACCCATTGAAGTGCTGCTGGGATTCCAGGTAGAACAGTGTATGGAAATAAGACACTAGTGGGAACGTCCGGCTTATAAAGTTAGAGTAAGTGATTGCCTGTCCTCTCTTTAAGAGCTCTGCTGAGATTTTCTACAGAATAAAAGTGTGTGAAAACAATGTAAATCAAAATGAATAAAAAAGACAGGTGAAGAGACAATAAATGACAACTGAGGTCAACAAAATTTTGAAAATTGGAAAACAGGTTCACGAACTTGACAGATCTAAATAGAGGAAGCTCACATCCAGGTGCCTCTGGAGGATGACAAAGTACACAAGAGGGGATTCATGGTATACCCTCAGCTTACAGAGCACAGGACAGCTCTCTTCTCCTCAGTTTGCAGCTTTCCAAAACTAAGTAAAGTAATATAATCCTGGAAATGTGAGTGTCCACGTATTAAGATGCATACAACAGGATGAAATTGCAGTGAACCTCTGGAGAACATCCTTGGCACTCTTCCTCAGTTCTGTTGTCTCAAGGTCATTTCTCAAGGTCAATGGCTCTGTAGTGAATTTCATAGATGTCCAGCTTTTGGCCCACAAATCCCATACTGTGCAACTCTTAAGGAAATGAGTTGGCTTGCTAATCGTCATTCAGTTGCATAGGCTATGGTACTGCTCACTCCGGAGATATGCATAATGTTTCCAGACATGCCTCAAAAGTGAGTTTTCTTTCTCTTTAGGAGATGTACTTTTTACCTGCTACCTTCTGTCTAGAAAAATTCTCTTAAAACTACAGAGAAATAGACAGAGGTGGAGAATGTAACATATCCCAACAGAAAATCACTGCTATAATATACAGTCACAGTTTCCTATTAAATAAAAAATAACTGAGCTCAAAGTCAGAATGTAATGGCTATGACAGATTTTGATTGATAAATAAAAGTGATCTTTGAAGCTATATCACTTCTTCATGACAAAATGATATACCCCGCCTATAGATATATGTATTCTGACTTGTGCCTGCTTGTGCCTGATCCACTTTGCAGACTTTTCTCTGCTGTACTTCAACTATTTCTGCCTATTGACTTTTTTCTCCTTTTAATCAATATATGCATATATAATAATATATAATATAATACTATATATATATATATATATATATATATATATATATAATCAGTCACATTGGAATAATGACCTATGAAGAAAGGTCAGTATTACAAATTTAATTAAAATTGAAGGGTAAGCTAAACTTTTTGTCTGTATAAGAATTCAGGAAAAATTCAGTCAAATTAAGCCTAAGGAAAGACAGAATTAAAACAAACTAAAATTTATTAGGACAAGTTTTTCAGATTCTTCATACTAACATTAGCTTATGTAATATAATAATATCATTAATAAGGTACAATTGGAGGTTAGCAACCATAGCAAGGATTTCATAGATTATGAGCAGTTATGAACTATAAATAGTTTTAAAGCCAGTTAACAGTTTAAAAGCCCATGGAATCTACTAGATCTGCACAAAAGAATAGCTTGAGTTCTTTTTTCATTGTATCATACATATTAATATACAGGGGCCATCCAAACAGCTCAGTGAATTAAAGTGCCTACAAGCAGGCACAGGGGTGGGGGTTCAATCCCCAGGTCTGTATTGCAGGCCCCGCCCCGAGGGCACACTGAGACCGCAATTGAGACTGAGCGTGGTGGCGCACACTGGTAATCCCAGCTTTTTTGCTTGTTTTTGTTTTTGGCAGAACCAGGGATTGAACTCAGGTCTTTGCGCTTGCCAGGCACTCACTTACTCTACTGAGCCATCTCCCTGGACTCATGTAATTCCAGCTCTTGGGAGGCTGTAACCAGGAAAATCATTAAGTCCAATCTAGTAATGAGACCCTGAACACCCTGTAGACTCTTCCCAAAAATACAAAAAAATAAATGAATAAATAATAATTAAATATATATATGTGTGTGTGTGTGTATATATATGAGGTAAAAGGAAGACTCACGCGACACAAGAGCACTAAACTTTCCCTTGGATAGATAGGTTGTTCTGTAGGCACAAATCAATCAATATGTTAGCCAAATATCCTCCCTAGTGTGAAGGTTCTCCTTCTTGTCAGATCTAATGAATCTTACATCCTTTGGAGATGGCTGTTCATATAGATGTAATAACTATTCTTTATGTGTTATTTATTAGCACTACCACAAATAAAAGGAATTTCCAATAAGAACAATATATTTTTTTACTTTTGTTAAACCAAAACCCAGACCACCATTCAAAGTCAAAATCAGTAAGTGAATGAACAGATAAACTAAAAGCAAATTCATTTGGAAAAATATCTCTTCTATATTCATTTTTGTTTTAAGGTACAATATAACATGTATTCTAACATTTGAATAATAAAGTAATCATGAAAACATATTTAATAATGAATTGAAAAACTAAGAATTTAAGTCTTTAGATGGCTCTTTGTGATTTTTAGTCCATGAAATATAAAACAAATATTCATAACATAAGGTTTCTGTGATGCAGAGGGGAAGAACAAGGAGGCCTTTATTGCTTGAGCACAGGAGAACTGCTTAAAGATGAGTAGGGAACCCTCTGGCCCAAGACAAAGAGACCTTTTTTAGGCTTTTAAGGCTTTAGGCCAGGGGGAGATGAAGGGAGGGCTGCATAGTTACTTGGGAGGGTGATTGGGGCTACTAAGGTAGAATATCAGGAGCTGATTGGGGAATACTAGCTTGAGTAACAGGAAGAAGAAGCTCTTTCCTTGAGGAAGGCATAGTTCCTTCTGGAGAAGAGAAGAAGGGAAAAGTAGGCCATGGGCTATTGATGACTAGGCAAGTATTTGTATGGGAAGAAAACCCATAACAGATAAAAAGAAATAGCAATAATTACTCTACTGTGCATTGTTATCTTCAAGGTAGTCACTCAGGGCATAAGACATAAACCAAATAGACTTCTTGCAAAAAAAAAAAAAAAAAA
>PVKA01016725.1:0-13595 GCA_004027165.1 Ctenomys sociabilis | reverse complement strand
GCTGACAGTGGTACTTACCCGTAGCCAATGGCAGCCTCTGGCCCAGTCACCAGCAGGACACCAACAGTCATATTCAGAACATTCTCCAGCACTCCGGTCTGTTGGGCAGTGATGACTTGATGAGCCAAAGTTTGTAACTTGTTACTTGATAAAGGTGGAATTGGTCCAGGCCTTCTTGATGGTGGCAGGTCACCAATTTCAATGACGATCACTCTGGAGATAGGCTCTACAGTGGTTGCTGGGGAGACCCACTGGGGGCTTGTTTCCATCATGAGTGGTCTGCGCTGCCCAACTGTTCTATGAGTGGCACAAGTTACAGTTGGACAATTGCGTTTTCTCTTTGCATTACTGTCAGCAATGGCCTTCAAGGTCTTTTCATTGCCAGGCATCTCATGAATAAATCTGATTTGGTTTTGGTCAATCTGTAAGAAGTTAGTTATTTTGTCAAATATCACAGCTTCCCAGCCTTTTTCCAGGACTTGGAATGTCACCATGAAGGCCAAATGAAGGGAAACACCTGTGCGGATTTTGATGGGCTCTTCCCCTTGTATGACAACATACAGGAGGTTATCCACAATGCTGAAATAGTTGGTGCCAACGGACTCTTCCAGCAATGATGATGCTGAGGGCACTGACGTGGGAGGGATAAAACTTCCACCTAAGAAAACGTGGGGGGTTTGGATTTCATGGTAGAATATAGCTAAGAGAAGCTTGGAAGTGCTTTTGTTCCCTGACAGAATAAAATGCAAAACTTGAGGAGTCTGATCAGCAAAGCACACCTTGGTAACTTGCTTGGTAGGTAAAATAGAATAAAAGGTAGACACAGATCCAGAAGTAGAACAAAGAGTATTATATACACTACTAAATACGTCAACAAAGCCACTAGTAACTGATACGACTGGATACAACTTCTGGATTGCCCAAGTGACGTCCACACTACCAACAATTAGGAACACTTGGTCAGTCTGCTGGCAGATGAAGCCTTGTATCAGGGGTTGGTAAGTGCATTTCTGTTCTTCTCTGAATGTACCTATAAAATAAAGGAAAATCAATAATTTACCTATAAGCCACCACTCCCAAAGATGATTTGCAATTTAACACTGTTATTATCATCATCTAGAACTTCATAGACTATTTACTAAACTTAATGTGGACTAGAAAGAGAACATTTACTGAACTTAATATCTAAGTATGCCTGATATTTTAAGTATACAAGGAAATGTTGGTGAAAATACACACACATTAAATAATAGTTATTTAACATATTAATTTTATGTGTTCTGTGATACATACAATTTCAAGTTAATGAAAATAGTAGTTAAATCTAAAAAGAGTTGAATAAATAAAAGAATGAAGGCAGATGTGGTGGCTCAGGTCCCCAGTGCTGGCCCAGAGCCTTGCATACTCAGAAGCAGGCCTTCTGGAGGTGATTGGCTCACGCAGCCAATGTATGCATTGCTGAATTAGGCCTTGGAGTGCTCACAGCTGAATGTTCTACTCAGACTCAGAGCCTGCTTGGAAAAGGCAGGGCCCTGGTGTACCCGGGAGGCTCTCGCTCCCTACCCTGATGCTCATCTCTTTCTCTGCTTCCTGGCAGATATAAGCTACTTTTTGCAGCCAGGCACTCCTCCATTCCCTGCCCACCTCAGAGCCAGCTGACTGTGAACTGAAATTATGAGTCCAGATAATCCCCACTGCCTTAGGTTCAGGTGCCAGGTAGTGAGCCAGAGCAATGAGTAAAGTGGATAAAATAGTAAAAGCAAACACTAAAAGCTTTCAAGGAAAGCCAAACTATTCTACCCCCTCCTGCACAATCTAACACAGAATACCGACTCCACGATGCATGGGGTATTTTTCCCAACCATAGCCAATTCTCCACTAGAAAACAATTGGACACTACCCAATTTGATTCTTTTTTATTTTTTATGCATTTAGTACAGGGTCTTCAGGGTCTCACTGCATAGATCAGACTCCTAGTGATCTTCCTGCTTTCAGCCTCCTAAGTGCTGAGATTATAGATGCACAACATCACCACCATCTCAGTGTGCCTGGAAGGTGGAGCTGGCATGACCCACCAGGGATCGAACCCTGGGCTCTGCGTCTGCCAAAGCAGGCCCTTTAACCCAGTGAGTTAGCTGGTTGGCCCTTGATTCAATTTTGACGCAGACTTTACAGGTTAAGGCCAATCTCACAGAGCGTCCCCACTTCACGTACCCTTCGTTAGTTTAAGGAGGGGCTCTGTGCTTCTGAAGAGGGAGCTAACAGAAGGGTGTCTCTGACCTTCTCCTTAAGTTCTGGGGCTCTCAGAACTCAGGGAAACACTTCATTTGTGTTTACCCGTCTCCAATCAAAGGCATCACAAGAGGCACAAATGCATACCTTGAAAGAAGAGATACATGGGTGAAGCATGTGGGAGGAGGCACAGAGCTCCTGTGCCCTCTGATGCAGCCCTCTGCCAGGCACCCTACGCAGCCAACCACCTTGTCTCCCTCCAGATCCTGCCTAGGTTTTTCCCAGTGGCTTCATGATAAAGACAGGACTAGTGAAGCAGCTGGCCATTGGAGGTCAACTCAGCCTTCAGTCCTTCCCTGTTACCTTGTTGCAAAGAGATGAGCCTAAAAGTCCTCTCTGAAATCACATCATCAGTTTCCCTGGCAACCAGCCCCAACATGAGGCTGTTTCAAATCTAGGAAGAGTTGCAGGCTTGCAATTCCTGTACTATGGAAGGCTGAAGCAGGATGATCACAAGTCAGAACACATTCCCAGAAGCTTGGTGGTTTTGTGAGATGCTGTGGCAATGGTAAAAATTTTTAAATGTCCTGGGGATGTAGTTCCATGCAAAGGCCCTGGGACCAATTCCTAACACCAAGGTGTGTGAAGTGTCACCTTTTGGAGCTCTTTGTCAGAAGTTTCTGTCAGTCAGGAGGCAGTGTAGATCTTAGTAGTTCTGGATTAGGATCCCTGAGTATTAGAACAAAAGATTTTCCAAACACATGTCTAAAATAGTTTTAGGCTGTCTACTGCAGGAATCAATGACAGACACCAAAGCATGTACATGTTTCTTATTACACTGTAATGGAATGGCCTAGCATGAAAAAAGGAAAGGGGACAAAAATCAATGGAAGCAGAGGTGGATGGCAGGGATAGCACAGAGAGCCAGTGGAGGTTTCCTAATATTGAAAGTGTATACTGTGATTAGAGGGTGAAGGTTTTGGCACTATACAATTTGATCACACTCCCTCTTACACATAGAGAATAAAAGAACAGAGAAAGAAGAAAATAATAATTTGAGGAATTGTTGACATTAAATAGAGTTTAAGTGAAGGATAAGCAGGCTAATGAATGTATTTCAGAAAGCTTTGTCCTTCATGGTTGCCATCATTCTTTGCTTCTTATCCATAAACAAATTTCTCATTTTAAACCCATAGGGGCATTTCATCCTGTAGCAAAGATTTCCTTTTAATTTAAAACTGATATTCACAAAATTTTCTTTCATGCTTTCACATTTTCTGTTTTAGAGAGTACAAAGTAGTATTAAAACAAAATATCTACAAATGATACAAAATTTCACTAAACAAAATAATATGAATTTCACAGTATTCACTGTAATGCATAGTGTTGTCTTCAGATAGTTGTTCCTATTACCAGATATATTCATGCAAAATTTGAAAAAGAAAAAATAAGAACAGAAAGAATTAAAAAAGAAGACTCAACCAAATAAGCATTAGCTGCTCCTTGCCATAGACCAGCAGAAGTCCACAGCACAGTTATTCAAACCATCCTGCTTACATACATATCTCTCTCTTTCCCCCACTTCCCTCTCCTGTCCTCCTCTACTCAGTAATCCCTTCCTTTTATAAAGGTCTGTTCCCTTTTACTAATGTCTACTGTACTCTTCTGATTTTATTTTCTCTTGCAGATTTTCACACTAACTAAAGAGATAATATGATGTTTGCACATGTGAATTTATTTATTTCACTTAACAGCATGCTCCTTAGTTCCATCCATATTTAATTCACTTCAGTTCAAGTTCTTCAAAGTAGCTGACATAATGAAACAGCAACAACAAAAATTAAACCATTTCTAATGGAGGACATATTACATTTAGCCACAAAGTAGACTTTTCCTACATACTTCCTTCCAAATAGTGTTATTATAAATGTCCACCAGCGTTATCTAAATCTAATTACCAAAATATTGCTTCAGGACCTGGTTTTACAACAATTATAGCAATAATAAGCAAAAATCACAGAAAAATTGGAAAACATTCAACTGAATCATAAAATTTTAACATATCAATGTGAAATAGTGTCTCCAGAAAAATTTATGGTATCAAATGATATTAATACCACATTAATATTAAATACTATGAAATGCTATAAATTTTATAGTATTATATACGAATTATCTAAAAGTAATGCCTTAAAGTAATCTTAAGGAATTTAGAAAAAAATTTAGAAAAATGTCTAATGTATAAGAAGGTGATTACACTATGTGATTACCTGTATTTGGATAAGAAGGATCTTAAATGTTTTTACTGCACACACACACACACACACACACACACACGAGTGCAAATCCCTAAATAAGTGACAAAGCACTTAGGAGCTAACATTGTGTGCTCTAAAAACTATAATGGTTTTTACATTTACCTCACATTAAAGAGATGAAAAACCTACTTTTCAAAAGTTAAAAAGACTCAGTAAAAGCATAGCAAATTCAAGGCAAACAGAACAAAAGGATAAATAAGACAAAATCTAAATAAAATAAAACTGACAGAAGAAGTGAATGAAAAGGTTCTTTAAAAATGTCAACAAAATTGATTACCTCCTTACTAGATCCATCAAAAGAAAGAGAATATAAATCACCAATTTCAGCAACAAATGTCCAAGAATAAGATACTTTGTGTCAACGACTCAACCACACAGATGGGATTGATGTCAACCAAGTGTCTACAAAAAGTGATGGTTACCAATCTTGTGTCCTTAAAAGCTGACACGGACAAAATAAACCTTCACTGTCTTAAAGAAATTGCACTTCTTAAATTGTATGCTAAATCATTAATTTAAATGAAAATTTAATTGATAAATCAAAAGAACTCAGTTTTATACAATATTTTTTCTTCCTATGACAATAATATGATATCGTTGATATTACATTGAGAATCATTTTAAAGTTGAGTGGGGCAGCACATGATGCATATAATCTGGACAATTTAAGAGGTCAAGGCAGGAGGAACAAAGATCAAGTCCATCCTGGACAACGTGAAGAGTTAACAATATCCTCCTCAAAATTTTTTTAAAAAATGTTTATAAATTTTAAAAACCCAGGGAAGTAGATTGATGTGAAGCCCCTGAGTCTAGTCTCTGGTAGAGGACTGAAAGAACTATCTTCAAAAGCATGGCTCCTGTGCAAGGAAACTCACTGCATGATCTTACTGAGCATGCAACGGTGCCTTGAACTCTTAATTCCCAATCTCTACTACAGTTAGATAAGATAGTCAGATGATTTTCCTTATGGGAAATCAGCGAAGCACTTAACTCTCCTTTTCTGAGCTATACATCTGCTGTTTTCAGTCTTTTCCAGCCATGTGATACCACTGATGAAATAGTTATGTTCAGTCTGACCCTGTTCATCTCTGACTTTGTTCTTCTTGCTTCTCATCTAAGACATTTACTGTCTTCTAAAGTGATCTCTGAGGATTGCTATACTTAGAACTTTCCCTAAGTAAAATAAGCACTCTCTTAGTTAATATAATTTTAAATCATTCAACTATGTATAATTGGAAAAACCACATAACTTAGCAGGCATCTCTTCCCTTAAGGAGTGATTTTCTCTAGGACAGGGACCATATCTCACATTAAAATTACCATGAGATTTAACATTCTATCTCAGACACAGTACATGTACCTTAATATGTAACATTTGGTGTTTATATATCCTTTTCAAGATTGTTATCTTCAAGTCAACTTTGTACCATATACTTTTTCTAGGTCCTATTTTTAGCTATTCTATAGCTAAAAAAGTTTCTTAATCGATTCAAAATAATAATATGCACAATTAAATATAAATTGTGTTAATCCACTGCTTTATTGATTTACCCACAACAGATTCTGTTGTGACAAAATGTTTTGAATAATTCATTCATTCATTCATTCATATACTAAATAAATACACAAGGAAAAACATGATTTTTTCTATCCATACTTTTATTCCTGATGGCAACTGTATTCTAAGGATCAAAAACCAAAAGTGAGCCATTTAGAACATGACTCAAGTATCCTTTTGGAGATTTAACTATGGAATATGAAGCTTCATTGTAGAAACCTTCATATAGAGCATGTGCTTCTCCTTCGTTCATTTATTTTTACATTCGGAAGTCAGTGCATCACAAAGTCCAACCTCCAGTTCATCCCAGCCTCAAAATACAAAGCCTCTATGCACACATGGAGTTAGTAAGCACCATGGACAGAGGCTTGTGCCTGATCCCTCATGCTGGAGAGTAGACGCAGAGACTGCAGCACCTTAGGTGGACAGACTGGAGGAGGAGGGAAGGGTTTGAACTAGGAAAGAGTGTGAGAGCTTGGAAGGGCACTGTCTCTGCTAACGGTACAGATGTAACTCACAGGTGCATTCTGCAGAGTCTGCTGAGGCCTCCTACTTGCCTTTGAACAAGCTCATAAGGTAACAGAATACAAAAATAAAAAATCCTCATGACTACCAGGAATTTTGAGTGAGTTGGATTATGAACTCCAGAAATGAAGAAGAACTGAATAAACAACTTCTAAGACTACTTCTACATGTTTAACCTGCTAACAGTAAAAACACTGTTGCTTCAACACCTATTTCTTTAATAGTAGAGACATTATTATTATTATTAATTATTATTATTAATTATTATTATTATTATTAAATAGGTTGGGATTACCAAAAATACAAGACATGGGTTTTGTTTAAACCTCTGTGCAAGCTGACTTTACCATGAGAAGATCAATGTGCTCTGATTTGTGTGATACTGGGATTTGCCATTATGACTAACTCAAAGTTGACAATTTAAATTTGATAATCATTGCTGTATTAGTTTGTTTTCCATTGCAACAACAACTAACTATCTTGTAAAGGAAAAGGAAAGAGGTTTATTTTGTCTCACGTTTCTGGTGCTCAAAGACCTATATCTTTTTTTTTTTTTTTTTTTTTTTTTTTTTTTTTTTTTTTTTTTTGAGACAGGGTCTGACTATGAAGTTCACGCTGTCCTTATGCTCATTTTTGTAGACTCCAGGCAGGTCTCAAACTCACAGAGACCTTCCTGGCTCAAACTTCTGAGTGATGGTATTGCAAGCCTGTGCCACCATGCTTGGTTCTGGGACTACATGGTGGGTGCTCACATCCAGGCCCGATACAGCACACCATGCAACCGGGGGTCAAGACTGCATGGCATGCAGATCCAGGGATTAAATTCAGGTACTTGCGCTTTCCAGGTAGATGCTTATGCCTCTGAACCCTCTCCACAGAGGGTAGGTCTGAACCCTCTAAAGACCTACATCTGAGGATGACTTTCTCACTGGCAGAGTGTTTACACTGTAAGGAGCAGCTTGTCAGAGGACACTGTGTATACTTGGGCTAGGCAAGGGGATGCCATCCTGATGGCCTCTCTTATCCTAGTCCCTTTCAAAAAGACTTCATTGCTAACCACCTTAGTTGGATTTAGCATCCACTCTAGGAATACTTTACAATGGGGATTGCATTTTTATGTGAGTTTCTGAAAAGAAAAACTTTTTAATGTATTTTTCAGGGAAGGGTCTATAGGGTGTTCAATGTCTCACTACTAGATCAGACTCGTAGTGATCCACCCATGAGCTGCGATTACAGGCATGTGCCACCATGCCAGTCTCTATCCAATTGCCATCTTGGCACACTCTGGGGTGGGACTGGCCTAACAGGCCCAAGGATCAAACCCCCAACCCCTGCTCCTGTTTGCAGGCACTTTAATCCACTGAGCTATTTGACTGACCCTAAGAAAAACTTAGTCAAAGTATTGCATGCCACTTTAATGAAGAAGAGTTTCAGCAAACATTAGTTATTATAAAATATCCTAACTATTATTTCTTTCCACAAAAACCAAAAGCAATCACAGTTTTATCCAATATTAGCATAATGAATACTTAGTTATTTCTTTGGTTCAGATCTTTATGACAAATAAATTGTTTTTTTTCCCAAAGTCATACATACTCTTTACAATTTTTGCCATCCTAGGGAAAACATGATGAACAAACTATAATAAATAAAAAATTAATGAAGGCTTATGAAAGACAAAGTGCTCCCCTAGCCTCACATCTCAGTAGTCAGGGCTGAGGTTCTTGGATAGTAATAAAAGCATGAGTACTGGAATGTGACTCCCTCAACCTTTTAATAAAAGAGATAAAGCTTCTTACAAGTAGCATTTATACACTGGGAGAGAGGATTTATAGAGTGGTATATTATTGTGTGATGTTTAACTAGATAATCTTCCTCCTACATGGGCAAGTTAAATAAATGGAAACTTCTCAGAACAATTACAAATGGCCAATAAATGCGCCTAAAAAATATTCAGTGCTTCTAGTCACTGGAGAAAAGCAAATTAAAGCAACACTGAGATTCCATCTTCATCCAAAAAGACTGACTGACATAAAGGAATCAAACAATAACAAACTCTGGCCAAGCTACCAGGGAAAAGCACCCTCCCACATTGTGAGAAGGAATGTAAGCTGATACAACTACTATGAAAATCAGTGTGGAGACTGCTTCCAAAACCAAAAATACAAATTCCATTTGACCCAGCTATTTCACTTCTCTGTATCTACCCAAAAGATTTGATGGCATCAGATTTCAGTGATATGCACACACTCATGTTTATAGCTGCATGACTCATAATAGATAAACCTTAGAAGCAATCTATTACATCTATCAACAAATGAGTAGATGAAGAAGCTATGGTATTTATATACAGTGGAGTGCTACTCTATCATAGAGAAGGATAAATTCAAGGCATTTATAGAGAAATGGATGCACCTTGAGACCACAGTCAGATGCACAAGCATAAATGTCACACAATTCTCTTAATATAAGAAGCTCAAAGTATGAATAACTTAAATGGCAAAAGAAAAGACATATATTTGATAACAGAAAGAGGATTTTGAGGTGGAAGGAAAAGAGAGGGAAGGAAGGGCAATAAACAGAACAAAGAAGGGCTAGCCAGATAACTCAGCAGACTAAAGCACCTGCTTAGGCAGAGGGCAGGAACTGGGGCTCGATCACCAGTGTGCTGTGCCAGGCCCACCCTCAGCGTGCACTGAGATGGTGTTTGAGACTGGGTGTGGTGTGTACACCTGTAATCCCAGTGCTTGGGAGGCTGAAAACAGGAGAATGACTACGAATGGGAGCTGTGTAGTGAGACCCTGTCGACCCTGTACTAGACACATAAAAAAGAATAAAGACACCCCATGTGTACATTCTTATGTGCTACAAACATGTACTAATAAAACAGCATGATCTGCTGACAAGTTCACCATCACCTCTGCTATCATAAGCCTATTCCTAGCAAGACCTTCTAGAAATTTTGACAGCAAAGATTCCATTCAAGTCAGGTGCTCTGTGTGCATTGAGAAGTCAGTTCTTTGCACTACATGTCTGTTGTAGGAATCAAGTCTTCATGATGAGTAAAGTAAACAAGACTTGGAAACTTAAATATTACATGTTCTGTCTCACATGGGAAACCAAATAGGTAGGTAAATGAACAGGTATGTAGGTATATGATGTGTGTGTGTGTGTGTGTGTGTGTGTGAAAGAGAGAGAGAGAAAGGGAGGGAGAGAGAGAATAAAGGAGAGATGATTGGAAAAAAGGAGGAAGATTTTAGGAGATGGGAAGAAATTCAGTGGGATGAGAGATGTAACAGAAATGGAATTGTAGGACTGGAAATTAAGATATGTTAAATACATGTATCAAACTTCATAGAACAAATCCCACTATTCTGTAATACTAAAAATAATTATATTCTGTAATACTAATTAACATTGTCATTTTAATCTGCAACACTGGTAGAGTAAATCTGCCTGCCACCAAAGAGGAGATTATAAAAGAAGCTAATATATGTATATAACTCAAACCATCTTAAAAATGCACCAGAAAAAAGGAAATATGGCTTTGCTTACATGCCAGTTGAAGTTCTGTAGAACCCCTGAAAAGGAGACACTGGCAGGGGAGGGGTGGTGACTAGCAGGCATGTCCCTTGCATGATGAAGGAAGAGCAGAATTACGAGCTCACACAAAGTAGGCATATTCACTGTGTGTCACAGGCATGCACAATAAAAATATATATGTACATCTAATCACAGGTGGGATTGGAAGAACTGAACTCTTCTGCCTCCCACAGAGTGGGAAGGAGAGCAGTGTACCCACCCCCAGTGGAGGAGGGTGGGAGACCAGAGATGCAGTGAGGTGATCAGCTGAAAGTGAGTGTGAGATGGGGAGGTGAGCTGGGGACTGGCAAGAGAAGCTGGGAGGAAGGTCTGCAGCTAGAGCAGCATGGCAGGAGCTTCTGGGGCAGAAGCATGGCCACGATTCCTGGTCTGAAAATGACCAAGATTTAGGATTTTGAAAGTTGTTGGTGATGACAGTTGTGCTGTTGTGATTGCATCCGTAAGTGGTAAACTACAGTTGGACAAAGGATCACTTGATGCACATCAAAATAATAGCAGTGAATACTGCAGGCTCCCCCATGCTTGTTGTTGTTCTCCCAAGGACCTGGAGATGAGCTGAGCATTAAGAATCGGAATACAACCAGACACACATGTATAAATATCGTATAGTCTCCCTAGTATAATAAGCGAAAAGCAGAAATACAAAAGGAAACATACAATAACAACTAAAATCAATTGAGTCCGATAAGGCAAAGTGAATGGCATGTGCTGCAGGATACTAATCAGCTTTTCTTCTGGATGGTTAACAACCTAAGTTCACAAATCACAGTTGGAGAAATAGAAGAGCCATAAAGCCAGGCAACATTTTGGCCCTAGCCTTTTAAGGTCAGCGAAGACTCAGGACATAGAAGAACCCGTACTGCAACATCATGAAACTCAGTTGAGCTCCAAATTTTCTGAACAAGATTATGGAGCCACAGAGGAAAGAGACTGAAGTTCTATAGTGTGGCTGGGGAGAGTCACATGGAGAGAAAACTTTCTCTCAGGCTTTCACAGAGAGCAAACTGGTCAAGCATTGGCTGTGACTCATCCACATGGATGACACAGACAAAGGATCTTCAGAATAATGTACAGGACTACAAATTAAACCCTGAGGGGACTTCACTGACCACATAAGAAACATAAAGTACATGTGTTGGTATATAAGTCTTGCTCTATCTAGGTCTTAACCATTCAGCAGAAAAGTATAAAAATGAAGTATACATTGAGGGGCCATAATATTAAGCCGAGCTGTAAATGGATATGGTCGACAACTTCTTTGAATAACTCACTGTTGTTGTGGAATGCTGGACTGTGTTGGATTGTATTGTCGAGTTCAAGCACCTAAGTTAGTTGAATAACAATGGAGTGCCCACCTTTGACAGGTGCAGACAAAGGAAGGGGTATAGAAAGAAAAAATCATGATGTGTGTGTATAGACAGTACAGTTGGGATAGATAACACTGTGCTTCTACATAATCCTATGAGAGGCAAGACCTGCACTAATGGTGGTTGGACAGAATATTATGTCGGCTTCTAGTACTATGGTCATCCACTAGGAAAATAATTATTGAATTTTTGATATAATTCAGGCATAAAAAATAAGATAAGTAAACAGCTATCCTCCTAATTTACTGATAAGAGACACCTGCTATAATAATGTGTGTAAGTATAATATCATGTATGCACCTTGTACAATACCAAACCAGTATGAAAACAGTTTGCAGTGTATTAATTTATTGAATCTGTCTTGTTAAGGTGTCTTAAAACTGTCTGATTGATATTTGTACTTCAATAAAATAAAAAATAAATTAAAAAATAAATAAATAAATAAAAACATACAGTTAACAGACAAAAAAAAAAGAATCAGAATACAGAAACACAGCAGCTAGACCATATGGCAAGAAGGATGACTTAGGCCACAGTGTCCAAGAACCAGCTTGGACAGCCAATCAGTCAGCAAGCACAACTGCTCCTGGAAGTTGAATTTCCATGTGCTGTGCCTGTCAAGTCCAACCCATAATTCCAGCAGGTGCTTGACCGAGCTGCTAGCTCCCCTAATTTTCCCCAAGAATTTCCTATTTTGCTCAGCTGTCAACTTGGAACGAATTGAGGGAGACAAAACATGCACCCTACTAGTCACACTGGGTGCCCCATTGTCAGCCTGGCCGTGTGTAGCCTCTCTGGAGCAGGGGCCTCTGAAGCCCTTCCGTGTCATATTCACTCTTCTGTGACTCTTCCCATCTACTGTCTGCCTCAACATCTCTGCCCAGTGCAAGGACTGATCTCCTTGCTGTAGCCAATTCAAAATCCACAGCCTTTGCTGCTTCTCCTTCAGATGGCTTTGGTTTCTTTCCACAGGGATCAAGCATTTGGCAAAATGATGCACTTCGAGTGGAATCACGCAGAGTTCAGGTGGAGAAGAAAGACTAACCCAGTGTCTATGACCTTGGAGAAAGACGGAGCCCAGCCTGTCCTGGAAGTACAGGCCGTGTGAGTGGTGAGAACAGGAAGCAGGCTGAAGGGTGAGAGCGGATGTCCTACTCCAGCAAGAGGACCCAGAGCACAGGAACAGCATGAGAGGACAAAAGAAGCTCAAGGCTGGGGGAAGGGGTTTAGAGGTCTGTTGAGGGAGTGGCCTCTTTGGCTAGATTTTAATGGAGGCAAAAATAGTAAGACAAATGCTCTTTGGAGATCAAGACAGTGTTGATTCCCGTCTCAGAATTCCATGAAGTGCCCGGAGCACATTTTGCGGTAAGGAGACAAAAGGACAGGTGAGCTCTCAGGGAAGAGATGTGTATTCAGAAGATAGTGAACAAAATGTGGTGGACGTGTAGACACTGACAGCCGTCAGCAGGGATGCTGAGCAAAGTGCCCTGCATCCACCTACTAATAGCGATGTGCAGAGCACCGGCGGGGGTTTGTGGATGCCCCACTCTCTGTGAATGAGGGAAGCTCTCAGTTACTTCTGAAACAGGTCTCACATGGCAGGATGAAGGCCACCACCACTTCTGCCAAGAAAGACTGTTTGCTTAGGGTACAGAAATGTAGCCAGAAGCTCTCAGATGGGCAGGAATGGTACCTGGCTCGGAGCACAGTGGCACAGGGCAAGAACCAACCAACAGGAGGCAGAGCTGGTTGCAGCCACACAATGAAAAAAACAGAATAACAAAGCAGCCCTGCATTATATAGAAATACCACATCTTTTTCAACCATTCTTCATGTGATGGACATCTTGGTTGTTTCCAAGATTTTGCTATCACACATTGTGCTGCTATAAACATAGGTATACATATATCTCTATGATACAGTGTATCCAAATCCTTTGGGAAAATTCCCAGTAGGGGGATAGCTGGCTTGAATGGGATTTCTAGTCCTATT
>PVKA01016724.1:36887-47446 GCA_004027165.1 Ctenomys sociabilis | reverse complement strand
AAACACATTTTCTTAAAAATGTTTTATTCTTGTTAAATCTACTACTATAAGATTTATTTTACTAATTTCATATTAGCTATTTCATAAATACTTATGGAATTCCAGCCATGTTCCCTATAAAATATAATGGTGAAAAATACATCTGTGTTCTTTTCCCACAATGAATTATGTACAGTAGGGAAACATATTAAACAGTATTTACAAATAAGTTTAGTATTCAAATTTTACTGTGAAAAGAGTATTGCTCAGAGATACAATAACAGGTGGTGCTGTGTTAATTTTAGGTGGCTTTTGAAACATTTCTGTGAGAAAGTGACGTTTTTATTAAGATCTGAAAGGTAAAAAATAATCCACCATTCTAAGGACCCAAGGAAGCACATAGGAGACTTGAGACATTGTGGGGTGGAAAAAGGTTTTGTGTCTGTGAAGCAGGAAAAAAGGTAGAGTGAGAGCATAAGCCTGGAAGAGGCTGGTGTAATGCTTTGTGTATGGAAGGGGTAAGAAATTGGGGTTTTGTCCCCTTTTTCATGCATGTTTTAGGTGGTAAAGTGACTCCCTCCATTGTCAGAGTACACAGAACACAATGAAAATCTGTCTTTCTGAACCTGACTTCATTCTCCCTAGTCTGTCTTTTTGAAGCCAGTTGTTCTTACTACCTGCTTGTTAGATTTTACTTGTTGTTATTGCTTATCTTGTTTAATTTTTACTTTATCCTTTCCAGAAATTAATACAAATGTATACTATATAAATATATATAACATTGTGCAATATGTATTTATGCTGATATAAATGATGATTACCACACATACCAATTTGTCCTTTGTAATTTTGTGTGCATATATGTGTTTTGCTTAACAAAATATTCTGGAGACCTTTTATATCAGTATATGTAGATTAAATTTATTCTCTTTAGTGGTTGCATTGGTTATTAATTGTGTTTTTGTGGTTATGTACTAGAATAGAGTTAGAATATTTTTGTGTGGGATAGTTTTCTGTTATTATTGTTTTTCTGTTTGATTGGTTCTTGTCTGTACTCAAGATTGAACCTCTGGCTTTTACAGTGAACTATATCCTAGCACTTTTGCTGTTTTATGTTGAGATGAGATCTTGTTAAGTCACAAAGTTTCCCTGACTGGACCTGACCTTGGGATCTTCCTACCTCAGATCCTACCACAGTGCTGGCATTATGCATAGTGTGTCACCATGCCTAACCGTGATACTTTCAAATTATATTTGCTGTCATGTAGAGATAACATTGGGTTAAATATATGAATATTGTCTCAATATCTATATAGATGCAATAGAGGAATGATTCATTAGTAGTCTGCAGAATTTTATACTTGTAGAGTAAATCCTAACATGAGAGTTTGAGAAAAGATACTGACTCACTGTGGAGATAGTGCCTGCCAAATATTTTACAGTATTTTACTTTTATAAAAGCAGATATGTATAGGAGAGAGATAAATAAATGGCAAAGCAAAACCACATCTAATTATGAATGTAACACATGTTTCAGTCTTGAAGACCCTCACAAAGTACTTTTTATTACTGTAATTTTCTCCTTGACAAAATTTCTTTCATCCCATAGCATCTAATTGTGAACTGAGGATTTCTTTACAAAGCTGAGAAATTCCAGTGGGGTAAAATAGCCCATCTCAAAGAATTTGAATCAACTCATTTGTCATCTGTAATGCTCTGTTGCTCCATATTTAATACTTATGAAAGAAGTGCTCAGTGAAATTAATAACACACTATAACTCATTTGGGAGGTGGTATACTTGTGTGTGACTTTAGCCACTGTAAACATGACTGCAGTACCTTTGCAGCCATATATGGATTTAAGTACTACTTATACCTGCTATGTGACTTTAGGTACATTGTTTGAATTCTTCTCAACATCTTTATAAAATAGAGATATAAAAAGTTCAAAGAATCGGATGAAAAAAAATATATATATACACACACACACACATACACACACACACACAACATGGTAGTATTCTTAACAGTGTAAATTTTTTGTTATTTTTAATTTTATATTGATTTTAATGAGAAAAATAGTAATGAGACAGTTTCAAAATAAGTTAGTAGGACAGTTATAATAATACATTCATATTGTCTTTGTACAAGTCACAGTACAAGATGCAGACATGATCTCGTCTAAACAATATTAGTACAAATCTTTCCTCTCACTGAACTGACAAAGTAGTTGTATATCTATCCTATTTTTGTGTGTATGTATATATGTGTATTTGTGTGTGTACATATATATATGTACATATATATAGATATTTATTTATATGTACATATATATAGATATCTATTTATAGATATATGTACATATATTTTTTTCCAGCAGAAAATTATAACCACAAGGTATAAAAAATAATGCCATATTAATAAGCTGAATTGTAAAAGGCTCAAGTCAACAACTTCTCACAATTACCAGTTCTGCTGATAGCCCACTAATATTATGGACTATTGGACTATATTGGGACATTTTGCTAAATTCAAGTACGTACAATATTTGACCTGGCATCTAGTATGAAAAAGTCCTTTAAACACGTCTCCTTATAGCTTCTCTAACATCAATGAAACACCCATCTTTGACAAAACAAAAATATGGGGATATAAATGAAGGGCCATTTTTGTAAAGATTTTTTTAATGAATACTGGCTAGCTAAATATGAACTGAGGATTAGCATTAAGTATATATTATATTTTCAATGTGATGACCTCTTAGATCCCTGTAGCGCTTAGACAATTCAGAGTCAATAATATCTATTTTTAAAATTGTCAATATTTTGAAAGTCCTAACTGGTGTAGATTTAGTCAAAATGTTTTAATGTTAAATAACTAAAAATCAATCTGAAGACTTCTTTCTTTTCCTAAATAAATAAATATTACTTTGACAGGAAGGGTGCCATTGATGAGTAGATAGGTACAATTTTGATACTTGAAAACATAAAACCATTAGATTCTACAGAAAATAGAATAGGAACTCGGGAACTTTTAATGGGCCAAATATTTTAATGAAAGCCAGTCCTAAATATAGATGAGAAGCTGGGCGTGATGGTGCATGCCTGTAATCCCAGCACTGGGGAGGCTGAGGTAGGACGATTGTTGTGAGTTTGAGACCGGCCTGAGCTACAAACTGAGCTTAAGGCCAGCCTGAGCTGCATAGTGAGACCCTGTCTCAAAAAGACAAGAAAGAAAGAAAGAAAGAAAGAAAGAAAGAAAGAAAGAAAGAAAGAAAGAAAGAAAGAAAGAAAGAAAGAGAGAGAGAGAGAGAGAGAGAGAGAGAGAGACAGAGAGACAGAGAGAGAGAGAGAGAGAGATGAGAACATGTTTCTGAGAATATAAAAGATATGTCATTTTGTAATAGAAGTGAGACTGGAAGGCAGAAGGAAAATCAGTGTTTTCAAGCACAGGGATTCATAGCAGGAAATAGATATTTAAGGTTGGAGGACAAGTGAATAGTGAGTAGAAGGTTTGGAGTGTAAGATGTCTTTGAGAAATCGAGAACTGGTGGAGATGGATATGAATGAAGTGAATAACTATTTCTGTCTAATACTGAGTTGTTCAGAGTACCAGAATATGTAAGAGTAGGTGAAATGACAAAATACTTTGGCTGAACTGTCTCTATACTGAGTATAATAAAGATAGATTGATAAACAGTAGAGGTGGGAAATGATTTGGCCATGAACGATGATTTTGAAGTCCAAGTAGGTTGGATTCTGGCAGTATTCTAGGGAAAATGACAAGGTTATAGCCAAAAGGAGAAAAAATACTGATGTCAATGATCATTAAAAATGTCTGAAGGAATATGTATGTTACCTGTTTGAGAAAGATGAGCTAAAAGGTTGATTTCTTGTCCTTGTTTTATCTATTTGAGTATTCTGTAAATAGTTAAGGGAATTTTACAAGTTGTAATAGATGAAAGATTTTGTTTGCTTTACATCATTTTCCAGACATAAATAATAAAGCATAGATTGTGCATTAGTTAATATCACATCTGCCAGCATGCATATACTTAAGATAATAATTCTCAGATAATAATTCTAAGAATATGCTTCTGCATTTTATTCTTTCTTTACCCTAATTGATCTTAAATAAGCCTTGGAATGTGGATATTTCCCTATTAAATGTAAATTACTTAGAAGTAAAATCTATAAGCTTTTTGTCAACATTAGGTGATACTTTTATGATGATAGAAGTAGAGTTTTCATCTCCCAAAACATATACTCCCTCAGTCAAAACTAGTGGTAAGTAAATCTGGCAAAAAGTTATTCGAAAGCTGAGAGAGAATAAAAAAAAAAATTTACTTGGTCTTATAAATGTAAAAATGAGAGACCTACTACATTCTTTTTCAGAATTAAGATATATCCAGTTCAGTCCAATTTGTTGGAAGGTTTATCAAATATGTTTCATATACAATACTTTTATAAATACACTAAAAGAAAAAGCTTAAGGTAATTAGGAGTCTCATATGCTAAACAAAAATAACAATTAGCTGTACAGTAATATAGCATTTCAATTACCAGATATTTTAATGATAAGAAAGAACTATACGTAAGTTGTAGAAAAAGAATTGGCTTTAGGTTCTTAGTTACTGTGATTTAAACTTATTGTGTGTTTGGGGAAATACAGTAGAAAAAAAGGTAAGTTTAAGGAAAATCACACTATTGGCAATGTTTTCTATATTTAGAGAAAAAACAAATTTAGTAATAGGAACAAATAATTATAAAATTATTTCAGTATTATAGTAGAGGAGGGACATCTTGATTATAATTTATGGAGTTCTTTTGAAATACATTGAAGATTATTGGGTTTCTTCAATTTCCATGTGTGATTGATTTTAGGATACATTGAAATCAAACCTCAACTCCTTTATGTAAAAATGGTGTAATATTTTCATGTACATCCTCTTATTTAATTATATCTAATACTTACATAATGTAAAATAAATATTATACAAGTAGTTACCATATTCTACTGTTATAATGACATGAAAAATTTTGTACATATTCTATACAAATGTAATTTAAAAAATATTTTCAGTCTTCAGTTGGTTGACTGACTCTGAATAGGAAAATGCAGGTAAGAAACTTGAGTTTATTTTATTTCATGTCTCTTTAGTGTAATTCAGAATAGACATTAAACTTTTTATATTTTAATCCATTCATTGACCTAGAAATATGTATCAAGTACTTATTTTACATATAAGCTTTGTGCTAAATAATATTTAAATAAATTTTAAATTGTATTTTCTATAAATACTAATATATTAAATTTATATGTCTACATCCTATTAAAATATCAGTAAAATCACTTTTTAGTCAAGCCACATTTAAGTTAAATTTGCTATTTTTTATTCATGCCTTCTTCAGTTCCAGCTTATAAGATATGATGTTGCATTTAGTTTGCATGTCTTCTCAGTCTCTTCTACTCTAGAAATTTCTCAGTTTCCTGATCTTAACAGACTTAAGAATCAGCTAGATGTCATTTCACTTTTCTATCCAGGATTTGTTTCACTTCCGCACATCATTAGACAACTTCCAGGTTTTTAGAAATATACGAAAAGTAAAATTTTCTTCACATTCTATCAAGAGTACATAATAATCATATGATATCATTGGTGATATTAACTTTCTTCACTTGAATAAAACATTTTTTGGTGATAGATGACTATGATTATGTATGTATATATATTATATATATATATAACATATATATAAATATATATAATATATATTATATAAATTATATATATATTCTTCATTATTTTCCTATTGTGCTTGAGAATGTATAAAGACCTAAAAGTAGAAATAATGACTATGCCCTCAGACCAGTATCTGTAACTGTATATAGATTTGTACATAAAATGGTCACTTTTTTTACTTCTTCCAATTAAAAACTAATTTATGACAGGACTGGGGAGATGGCTCAGTGGAATAAGTGCTTCCCTGGCAAGTGCAAGGGCCTGAGTTCAATCCGCAATTCCACCAAAAAGAAAATAATAATAATTACTTATGAAATAGAGAGGAAGATTTTATTATGTTCCTTTAGTCATGCAAAGTATTTCTAGTATGTGTATATAATTGACAAACTTGTTATGTGTTTCCGGGTTTAACAAATTCATTAAGAAGAATATTGTATGAATTGAAAACCTGAAAGAACAGGTATTAACTGGAAACTTTTATTGGTGTTTGTATGATTCTGTCTTCATAAGGGAATTTCCCTTCTGAATGTTTGCTACTGATCTGGCATGTTTTTGGTATCTGTGATTTAAGGGGAAATGTAGTTGTAGAGACCTAGTATTGAGTATGTGAATGATGTTGTCAACCTAATTCTTCCTGCAATGTTGTAAATGAGGATACAATAGAGGTTGACATTTTTCTCAAATACCATATCATCTTAAGACTAAGATGATATATGCATTGAAGTAATATTTGATATAAATAATACATTGTGGGTGGGAATGTAAATTAGTATAGCTATTAAAGAAAATAGTCTTGAGGTTCCTTGAAAAGTTAAAAATAAGACCACGTAATCCAGTATGTCCGTTATTGTATGTATGAGGGATGATCATAAAGTAGAGTGAATGTTCAATTACAAAACTTTATAGTAAAATACACATTGCAAGAACAGTAAGGTAAGTGTATTGTGAGAGAAGGTAGTATTTTGTAGAAAATTAAAGATGGTGTATCTTTTATGTAACAAAATTTTAAACTTGAAAATTCACGTATTTTTACCAGCTTGTGTTGATCAAATATTTATGTCAACTTCTGTTAAACAAAAACATCAAATATGTGTGTGTGTTGTATGTATGTTGTGTGGCGTGTGTGTGTGTGTCCACGTTAACCTCTGGTCCTGGCACCATACAGTTTCTGACTCTTCTGTAAAGTCAGATTAAAAAATGAAAGGTAAATATCTTGAATTAATTTGGGACATTAAAATAGTCACAGCAGTGTAAAGGGAATCTTCTATTTGCATTTTCCACTCATGGAAAAGTACTTTACATGGTTGTTTGAGAAGGTAGCCATAACAATGGGATGAATATGTTTAAGATGAGTGAAAGTATTTTGAGGCAATTCAGGGCAATGTGTCTTTCCCTATAATAATTTTTTTTTAATTTAGATATTCTCAATATATTTTTATCATACTTTTCATATATCCAAAGAAATGAAGTCCATATCAAGAAGACTCTTGAGCTCCCATGTTTATTGCAGCACTATTCATAATAGCCACGATATGCAATAAACTTCCAATGATTGATGCCTAGATAATGTATGTGTGTATATAAGTATTTGTATATACATACATACCAATAAATATATGTGCCATGGAGTAATATTTGGCCATAAGAGAAAGAAATCTTGTCAAAGTGGATAGACATGGAGGACATTATATTAAGTGAGCTGTATCTGACACCAGAAACAAATACCACATATTGTTGTTCGTGTGGTAATTACCCAAAAAGATTTTTGCTAGATATAGTGTAGAGCACTGGTCATTAGAGGCTACAAAGGATGGAGGAATAGAATAAGGTAAGACTGGATAAAAAGTACCAAAACAGTTGAAGAGGAAGACTAGCTTCTACTGTTTCATAGCACTGGAGAATTAGCGTGGTTTATGATAATTTCTTACGATTTTTATGAAGAATTGGAAGACAGGAATTCAAAGGATCTCGAGATAAAAAATGAAACACATTTAAGGAGATAGAAATGCTAAGTATTCTGATATGATTATCACACATTGTATAAATCTATTGAATGCTTACAGTGTACTCCACATTTTGTTTAGTTGTCATTATCAATTTCAAATCAAAGCACACAGAAGGAAAAAATTAATGTAAGTCTGGTTTGGGTTGTGAATCATTTATAGTGTCACTGAGTGGCCAGTGTTTACAACATAGCTACGTGGCCAGTGTTTACAACATAGTTAAGTTTTTTATCTTGCTCTGTCTAGGTTGCACTATACTATAATTCTTAGAATATTATGTATAGTAATGAACCAGTGAACAAGGCTCCAGCGTATAGCCTTCAGGAATGTACAATTTTATATAATGATTATTACACTTAGCCAGAGGAAACTAACAAATTATTGAACTCTTAGACTCTATAGAAATGTATCAAATTTTGCTTATTTGCAAAAATCTTTTAAGTATTGAATAAAAAGATCATTTCATAAAAGTTATAAACACTTAATCTTATGATATTCATAAAAAAGTATTTTCTTTTATTCAGAACCATTCAAAACAAGATGACTAAAATAAATCTTGCATTAAGGAAAAACTATAATGCAATACTTAATAGCTAGAATGTATTGTACATTAAAAACTTTCAATCATTAACATGTAGAACTCTTGATTATACTAAAATTGCAGTATAAAATCTATAAAATCTTATCATGTTCATTTTATAAATAGTAACTAAAGCATAAGTATTGAACAAAAAGATCAAGCAGTTAGTTAATGCTAAGCGGTTAGTTCTCCAAATGCCAACCTTTTATAATTGCCACCAGTCAGCATTTAAATCTTTCCAGAATCTAATTAATTCAAATTTTTAAAATCATAGCCCTATACTAAAATTGAGAGTGGACATGGTCTATCAGCAGACACTGTTACTTGCATTGGGGTGCCAGAGCTGGGCCACAGATGAATTTCTGAAATGCCTAGAAGAAAAATATAGAAATGCAGTCAGCTCTGGGACTAAAAAAGTTAAAACCAATACAGTGCCTGAGTTTCATAGCCATATGTAGCTGAAAAGCCAACAGTACCTTTACTGTATATGGAGTCCCACTACATGGTATGGTTAGTGCAGTAATGTAATGAGATTTAAATCTACTTCATGAAGCTTGGGTTAAATCAGAACTGTATAGCATCCACAGTCTTTTGGAACCAAGGTTTAGCCCACAACTGGGAAGCTGAGTTTATAGAGTCATATTCCTTGGCATGAACTGTTTTTCAGATAAGATCAAGTGTTACAAATGTGACTAGATTTCTTTTTACTGTGATAAGAGAACCTCTGCTGTGACTTCCTGTAACTAGCTGGTGTCCCAAATTATCGGATCAAAGAGATTATGGGGCCACAGAAGAAAATAATTGACAATGCATAGTGTGCTCAAGAAGAATTACCTTAGAGAGAAAAAAATTCTCTCAGGTTTTCAGAGAGCAAATTGGACAAGCAATGTCCATGACTTACTCTAAATGGCTGACACTGACAAAAGATCCACAAGGTACAGTACATAGTTCCACTGTAAATCCTGAGAGGATTTGACTGACCTTATCAGATAGCAAAAGTTACATTTTTAGTTCTATGGATCTTGCTTTAACTTGGTCTTAACCATCCAGGAGAGAAGTGTAACCAGGAGGTATAAGAAGTAAAACTATATTAATATGCTGAGCTATAAAAGGCTCAAGTCAACAACTTTGGACAATTGCCAGTTGTGCTGGTAACTCGCTACTGTGGTGGACTGTTGGAGTATATTGGGTTATTTTGTTGATTTCAAGTACCTATACTATTTGACCTGGCATCTAGTATGAAAAGATCCTTTAAAGACTTCTCCAAATACAGCTTCTCTAACAGCAGTGGAACACTCATCTCTGACAAAACAAAACAAAGCAAAACAAAAAAGGGAGATATAAATACAGAACAGTTTTGTAGTGAAAAAAATATATGTATATACAAGATAGGATAGATATACAACTACTTTCTCTTGGTTCAATGAGAAGAAAGGTTTGTACTAATAGTGTTTAGACAAGCTATTATGTCTACATCTTGTCTTCTGAATACTACGAAGACAGCAATATGCATTGTATTAATTATTGTAACTGCCCTATTAAACTGGTTTGAAATTGTTTCATTGCTATTTTACCTTTTTTTCTCATTAAAATGAATAAAAAATTTTAAAATACATTCCAGATGATAAATCAGGGAAATGCAAATTTCTGATGTATCTTAATTAATTGAAAAGAAAATTTTGCATTATTGTTTCTCCTTTATAAGAATTTTTATAATTTTTTGTCTTATGCTCCAAGGAATTAACAGTATATAGTGTAGTAATTATTATTATTTTTTGATTATGTAATTCTATTTTATTTTTGCATAAAACAAAATATAGTTAAACATAAATTTAAAAAAAAATTTAAATAGAAAAAATAACTACATTAAAATCTTTTGTCTTAAAAATGAATAACCTGTGTTCCATGTTTGCCACCACTGGCTTAGGCTTTTAAGACCTCTGTTACTTTGCTCCTTACAATTGAGCTCTTCCTCTGTTCTCTACTCTCCAGACAACATAATCAGAGCAGCAATCCTCTGCTGCTTCCTTCTGTCATGATGTTTCTGCTGTTCCAACTGGCCATGGACTGAAACCTAAGGAACTATAAGCCAAAATAAACTATTTCTTCCTTTGACTAGCACATGTCAGGAAGTTTGTTCCAGCAATAGTATGCTGACTAGTGAAGTCTTTTTTTTTTTTTTTTTTTTTTTTTTTTTTTTTTTTTTTTTTTTTTTTTTTTTTTTTTTTTTTTTTTTTTTTTTTTTTTTTTTTTT
>PVKA01016724.1:0-36787 GCA_004027165.1 Ctenomys sociabilis | reverse complement strand
AGCCCAGTCTCAGTTGCCCTGTCAGCATGCCCCAGGGGTTCCGGGGATTGAACCCCTGGCCCATGTGTCTGTCTAAGAAGCCACTTTAATATGCTGAGCTATTTGGCCCTCCACAGATTTAAAGTTTGTACTAGACTAAGTAAAGACTTTGAAGAATGTTGGGATGGAATGAGAATATTTTGTGAGAAAGGGGATTTTTGGAAGGAGACCAGAGATGGAATGCTAAGTTTTGAGTATGTTTGATTCCCAATATTTGTAGTATGGAGAAATAGGGCCTTTGAGAGATAAGTACATGGTGAGAGTGTGTTTCTAATGATTAAGATTAGTAATGTTAAAAATGAATCATACCAAGAAGGCATGTTGTTGTCTTTCCATTCCTTCTATCATATAAGGACACAATTTTCATCCTCTGACAAACATAATACTGTTTTTGTTTCTGTTGTGGTTTTGTTTGTTTTGTAATGTATTTAGTACAGGTCTTCAGGGTCACTGAGCTATCTGGCTGGGTCTCCATTTATGGCACTGTTGTGAAACAGAGGCTAGGCCCCTTTGATAATGATCTTGGACTTCCAGCCTCCAGAACTACAAGAAATATATTTATGTTCTATATAAATTACCTCTCTCTGCTATATTTAATAGCAGCACAAACCTAACTAAAAGTCCTAAAACTTTTTGAAAAGCTTCATGGTATTTGAATAGACAGTGGTTGCCTACCTAAATCATAGGCAGTAAAAACAAAAATAATCAGGCAGCACTATATCAGATTTCTACCCAGCAGTGAAAACAACAGAGCAAGAAAACAACCAATGAAATAGGGTAAGTTTGAAAACCAAGTAACTGGTAAGAGTTTAAAGTGCATAATAAAGAACTCCTTGAACCCAACATTAGAAAAGAAAATGTGACATATACATACAGTGAAATATTACTCATCCTTAAGAATGAAGAAAATCTTGTCATATGCCATATAGGTAAACCTTGAAGACATTGTAAGAAGTGAAATAAGCCAGTCATAAAAAAGCAAGTGTCCTATGATTTCACTTATGTGAAGTAGCTAAAGTATTCAAATTCATAAAAACAGAAAGGAGGATGGTGATTATCAGAGGGTGGGAGAGACATGGAGTTGTTTAATGAGTGTAAAACTTCAATCATACATTATTAAGTTACAGGGATATGTTGTACATCAATGTGCATATAGTTAACAATATTCAACTGCATCCTTAAAAATTTAAAGAATAAATATATGTGGGTTTTGCTACAATATAAAAAAAGTGAAAAAGGAGATGCCGGTTTGACTATTCCATAGTACAGACATGCCTTCTTTGCTGAAATGTGTGTTTTTAGAAGTATTTTAATGTAATGTTTTTGGAAACAATTGATTTATATTTCTGATCGTGAAAATTCTATGATCAGTAAATAACAAAGTATGAAGATGTAACTACATTTCTAAATATTTTTAGTAAAAGATCAGTATCACTGATAATTATTAAAGTGCCTAAATGTCTCTATAATATCTAGCCTATGATAAAACAATTAAAAACTTTGAAAATACTGTTAGAATTTATAATCATTTTAACATAAATTTAAATTCTTTCTGGATGCTCTTTTAGTTCCATATATCTTTAACACATCAGAGAATCTTAAATTGATGCCTTTTTTTCTTCTATAGGTTTTCCTGTAGTAGATAGCAAAATGAATATTCTATTGTTTTTTTTTTCATTTCAAAAAATGACAACATAGTATCAAAATATATGAAACATGCCCTAGAGGGTTAAAAGGCAATGTCTTATATATCTGATAATCCTGTCCATTTTGTCTTTATATCAAAGGCAATATTAAGGAAGGATAAAAACCAACAAAATATAGAAGGGCATGTTTTTACCATATAGCGGGAAAAGAGAGACACTTCTTGGCCTGCATGGCAAACAATGGCTTATAGATAGGAAAGGTAGCATGGAATTTATGACTTCAGTGCAATGTAATTGTGTGTAAAAATGTATGTTAACACACTTAAAAATTAATTAGTTTTTACACCTTGCCAATCTTCCTCTTCAAAAATTAAAAAGAAAACACACACACACTCATGCAGAAACAGAGTTAAAAGTTTAAAGCAGATAAAATAATCATATGAATCACTTCAATGAAAGGTAATACCCTTAGGATAATGGCCAGCAAATGTCCCCATAAAGAGCTAGGTACCACAATGCTTAGGCTCTATAGCCCATATAATTTGTTGCAACTCTGTCACTATAAGGTCAGAGTAGCAATACACAATGGGTAAAATAATGAATCTGACCATTTTCTGGTTAAATTTTATTAGCCGAACAAGGCAAGGGACTGGATTTGGCTCCGGACAGCCACCTTAGGATTTCAATTTTGCTAAACCATCATCTTCAAGTCATCATATCACAGTGGTATATGCTCACCCATATTTATAGCAGCACGGTTTACAGTAGCTCAACTTGGAAATAGCCTGCCTGACCATCAACAGATAAACAAATAAAATGTGGCATTGATACACTGTGAAATAATAGTCTGCCATAAATAAAAACTCGACATTGTTACATAAATGGATGTACCTTGAAACTGTAATCCTAAGTGAAATAAATGAAGTACACAGTTTAGTATTGTATTGCTTCTCTTGTGTGAGAAACCCAAAATGTAAATAATGAACAAAATAGAGGATGGATATTAGGAATTAAGAACTTGTTCAGATGAGAAGAGGAGCAAGAAAGTAGAGAGTGATTTAAAGGAGAAAAGAAATTGGTAAGAATAGAGCTTTCCTAAGTGTGTGTAAGGAGGGAGTGGAGGGAAAAAGGATTAAATAAATGAAATGTGTTGTGAACATGTGCATATTCCCCATAACGAATGTGTTCATTATGTATTGCAAACATGTACTAATGAAAAAATATGTTATGTAAATTCAGTTCCCTCATCCACAATATAAAAAGGCTGGAATAAAGATCTCCAAAGTTCTTTCTAGTTTCAGCATTCTAGACTTATCGGAAGTTGACTATGGGAGCTCTATGGAAGTTTATATCGTGTCTGACCAGATTATAGCCATTGTACTTTGAGCAAGCAAACTAAAAATTCTGAGAAGTACACTATTTTATTTCACTGAGCTTGTATCATACCTGCTCTCAGAATATATTCTCAGGGCCGGGAGCTGGCTTGGTGGAATAAGCACTTCCCTGGCAAGCACAAAGGCCTGAGTTCAATCCCTAGTACCACAAAAAAAGAATATATTCTCAGATGTTACCTGCAAATGAATAACCCAGAAGGTTTCTGCAGTGTTGGTAGAATACGGCCATTACAAACCTTACATGAAAAGATTTCTGCTAAACTTAGGAAATCTACACACTCAGCTCTGCATTTTGACTACCTGAATTCTGCTTCTTAGGTAGCAAGCTGAATAAGTGTTCCTTTAGAAGGAAGAAAATAGATTTGGGAATACAAGTATTGTGCATTTTTGTAATCATTTTCAATTTTTCGACATATATCTTCCTTATCTTTCCCCCACAACTCATTTCTATCTTATGAGTCTTTGTCAATCTAATGTTTTAGGCTGTTTCTATGGGTAGTTCTTAGGATATGCTGTCAACACCTCACTCAACAACCAAAGCACTCTCCCAACTAATCTCATCAGTGCATTCCATCTTTCATAAATGTACATTCATGTAGCACTAAAACTCTCTGCTTCAGTGTTGCCATTAGCTTTTTCCTCTTCATTGACTTGTTTGGCTTCTGTTCTCTTATGTAAAATCCATTATTTCTTAGATTATTGTTTGAGTTGGCATTTATGCTTTTCTTCTTTCATCCTGATTTTTAATCTTATTTACTTATTTGGTACAGGCTCTGTTTTGCACCTTAGACTTGTAGTGATCCTCCTGTCTCAGCTTACCTAGCACTAGGATTACAGGCATGCGCCACCATACCTGGTTTTGGTGGCCAGCTCAGTGCATGGCCAGCTTGACTTGTAGCACCAGGGATCAAAACTGGGTCCTTGGGGCTGGGGAGATGGCTCAGTGGAATAAGCGCTTCCCTGGCAAGTGCAAAGGCCTGAGTTCAATCCCCAATTCCACCAAAAAAAAAAAAAAAAAAGAGAGAGAGCAAAACTGGGTCCTTGCACTTGCTAGGCAGGTGCTTAGACCACTGAGCTATCTCCCCAGCCTTCATCCTGATTTTTGATGAGGTGGCAAGTAACCATAATTCTCATCATTGGTAGTTACAGAACAAAATTTTTTTTTAAAAAAAAGAGAACTGTGAATAATTACTTAAATTGGGCTCCCAAAATGGCTCTATGTAACTTAATGTTTACTAAAAGAACTTGTTTATTTTTAAACATATAATTGAATACAACTAAACAAAAGAATTCTGGTGAAAGAAGTTAATATCATAAAAGCAAGAGTAAATAATTGCATGTCTTATATATCACTAAGGACTAGTATATTTTAATTTAATAAGCCTTAAAGTTATTTCAAGCTAAGTTAATATCTCTTTGATTCAAGTCATTAGTGGTATTCCTCTTACGATTCCTTTTCCCAGTTATAAATTGATATATTAATATTCTTATTTACATAATATTCTCTCAGTTGTATTAAGCATGATCAGTTCCTCAGAGCTCCAATTATACTTATTTGTATTAAGCATGATCAGAGCCCCTTTGATGGGGAAGTTCAAATCTTTATGGTACCTGAAATCAAACTCAGGACCTTGCCTTTTCAGCACAGGCGCTTGTGTCACTGAGCCATGTTCCCAGCCCTAAGATTAAGTCTTTATAGCAAACAGTAACTGAAACTTTTAACTGTTGCTGAGGATGGTTGTGGTACTTTCGGTGCTTTCATCCTAAGACTGCCAGTCTTTGCAGTATTATGCACTGCCCCTTCCAATTGCACTTCATTCCTTTTCTCTCAAACATGCAGTTTTTTTCACCCTTCCCGCATATCTTTGCTTCACAGGCCTGAGGTAAACCACATGTCTGCACCTGGACCAATCTTGGGGAGAGGATGGACTTTATTGCTTTAGTTAAGACACCCTCATTATTGAGGATGAAGTTAATACAAACTGAAGAAGTACATTCTTCAAAATGACACTGTGCTGACTTTTTAAAATGCAAATAATTTTGATAGTAAGCTTTGAAATGACTGCATCATCTTTTAGTCTCTGGATCTTCACTTGAGAGTGATAACCAGGGCTGGCAAGATAGCTCAGTGGTCTAAGCACCTGCCTGGCAAGTGCAGAGAAAGGGGTTTGATCCCCAGCACCACGTGGTGCACTGGCCCTGACCCGGGCCCAGTTTTGCTGTCCACCAAAACTGAGCATGTGGTGATCCCAGAGCTGTAATCCCTGTGCTAGAGAGGCTAAAACTGGAGGATCTCTATGAATCTGAGCTGCATAGCAAAACCCTGTATGAAATACATGAATTTAAAAAAAAATGTGCCCTTTGAAATAGGTTCTTATGCCTCTAATTTGCTGTTGCTTTCTTTTACTTTACTGAGTTGACATTTTACCCAATTCTGAATGCTTGTGTGGATTGCCAACTGGTGGTCAATTTGTTATACATAGGTGAACTGAAATGGCTTGATATGGGGTGTGAGAGGCATACCTGATAATTGTTGCCAGCAGCATAAGGAGAACTAGAGAAGCTGTTGGGGAGCTGTTGATTCTTTTGGACTGGTCTGCTGGGGGATCTTGTCATGCTGGCTTCCTGGAGAACTTGGTTTTTCTTATCAGAGGAGGAGCTTGGGACCTCTTATTACTGAGGATGGCTCTGGGAAGCTCTGGTCCTCACTTTGAGCATTGCTTCCAGGCTCCAGAGTGGAAGGTGATGCACTGCTCAGTCTCCTGAGAAGCTTGTTGGGTTGGTTCTGGATGTCACTGTTACTGAGGATGGTTGTGGTACTTTTTGGGAGAGCTCTGGTTCATTCTTTTGGCTACAGTGTGGACACCTCAGCCTGCTGGTACAGATCTCTCATCCTACAGGCACAGATTTTCTAGCTTCTGCCACTTTCCTAATGCAGATCCATGAAACAGACCTGCATGGTACATTTTCTTGGGCCGTAGGTCTTCAGCTGGAGTCAAGCAGGACATTACTGTGGGATTCAGGTCCTTAGATAGTCTTGAGTCTTTAGTATGTGGACAAATTTCCTGCACTGTTGGTATAAGACTCTTTGGGTGACTACTGTAAATAATCTTATAAGATATGTGTTCTATATTGCTCCCCTTGCAAAACTCCAAACTATGACAGCTCTTCAAATGTAATATACATTTTTAATCAGTGATATGTAATAATTTGCTAAATAATTTCTTTGCTAGTCTCCCCCCCCACCCCCAGTATAGGGGATAGACCTCAGAACATTGTGCTTGCCAGTCAGGCACTTATGCTGCTGAGCTATCTCCCTGGCCCCAATTTCTTTGTTAAATAATAATTTCAATAACAAACACTAAAGAAACATTTAACAAAGTATTGAACAACAGAGCTACTGTTCATCCTCACCACAAGGACTGTTTGCAAACTAGGGGGCAGGTGGGGAGTACAAATTTAAATTTCAAAAGGGCATTAGACTCATGAAGTTCCTAGATGTGAGCTAACTGGAAAGAAAAGCTACCAGGGTTCCAGAGTACCGAAGTTATGGTATATGCTCATTATTAATCAAATTGCAGAACAGAGCTTTTCATCTGAAAGTAATTCTGTCACTAACAATGCTATGTGATTTCAAAACATAAAGTTGAACTTTTTCTAAAACAAACAAACATATATCTAGGCAAAAAAATTGATATGTGGAACTGGGGAGATATCTTGAAAGTCTAAACGCCTGCTGGTAAGCGCAAAGACCTGGATTTAATTTCTGATACCCTCATGTCCTACCCACTCAGAACCCCCTTAATATTCTCAATTTTAAATTTCATTTAACTTTGTTTAAATTTAAAAATGGATACTTGATTTTTAGTGAGAAATTTTAAGCATATTTAGAACAAATTAAGGTTTATGAGTCTATTCTGTTTTTTTTTTTTTTTCAGAACCAGGGATTGAACTCAGGCCCTTGCGCTTGCCAGGGAAGTGCTTATTCCACTGAGTCATCTCCTCAGCCCCTTCTATTTGATTTTTAATGAAATTTAAATACATATCAAATATTTCAGAAGAGGATTTGTATTTTAGTTAAGGTATAGCCATAAGAATAAAACAGTATATCCCAGAGTTAGTATGATCAGAAGTAAAATATCTCAAATAAAATGTTTACATTGATGTATGTCAATACAAAATATTTGGTCTGTATTGGGATAAAGAAAATGTTTTTAAAATCAATTCTATTTTTAACATTATAAAACATGGATATCATAAACTTTAAATTACTATTTTGGGAGTTGGGGAGATAGCTAAGTGAAATAAGTGCTTGCCTGGCAAGTGCAAGGTCCTGAGTTCAATCCCCAGTTACTGAATGAATGACTGAATGAATGAATGAATGACTATTTAGATTGTATTGTATCCATCTTGGACAATGTTGTCTTACGTTTTTCTATGACATAGCTAAATCTATTACATGCACAGAAATGCATTTATTAGGACTAAACCTTATCATTATCAAAATGATAACTTTTCTACTGGTACAAAGATAGTGATGTGAATATGTACAAATTTTAATCTTTGAATCTACTAATTAATCCAATATCATATGCTTTTCTCCTTAACTCATAATGACTGTAGTCTTTCATTAGTGTTCAGGAAAATAAATTCTTTAGAAGATTTTAGTTAAACAAATTGGTGAAAATTATGACATGGAAGCAAGTATGGCTTTGACTGAATATTATTATGCCTTGCGTAATGTGACTGTGAGCACTTAAAATAGCTCTACAGTATCTACAATAGTTTATGGTGTCTGCTTTCTATACAGGCATATTCTTTCCATGTTTTATTTTATACCCACATGAAATCAGTGGGGGCAAATTCATGGCCAAACATGTAATACTTTTTATTTTGTCAAGTATCCCTAATGGGCAGTAGCTATAAATTTTATCATAAATTTCTCTTATTGTTTTGTTGATTCTTCTAGGAGGAGATTTCCTCACCTTTCTGAGAAAGAAGAAAGATGAACTAAAACTCCAACAGTTAGTCACATTTTCTTTAGATGTTGCTGCTGGTATGTTTTATCTCGAGAGTAAAAACTGTATACACAGGTAAGGAGAATATTCCTAAAGCATTTTTCACTTTTTTTAATAGAATGTTAGAAAATGGTTTGTTTGCTATAACATAGTAGAAAGTATCTTTTATAAAACATACATTTTCATCATGGTATTTACATTTTGTGTGAAAGCATTCTTTGCTAGTTGCTAGTATTCAGAAACACTTGTACTTACTTGAGGTAAGTACCTAATTATATAATAACTTACCTTTTAGATTTTTTTTGTAATCTTGAAGAATAGTGACTGGATACATACTATTTTTTTTTAAATCTTTTCATTTACTTATTGATTTTTTATTTTATTGAAGTACAAATATCAATGAGACAATTTTAAAACACCTTAACAGGACGGATTTGATAAATTAATACATTGCAAACTTTTCATAATGTTTTGGTATCGTACATGGTGCGTACATGATATTATACTTACAAACATTATTATGAGAGACATTATTACTGATGTCTCTTATCAGTAAATTAAGAAAGTGTAGCTGTTTATGAATCTTATTTTTTATACCTGAATTATATCAAAGATTCAATAATCAATACTTTCAACCTTGTTATTTTCCTAGTGGTTTGGATACATAGTATAATTTAGTAATGTTAAACTATAACTTTACAATAAAAAGAATTGTTTCCTATGTTGCTTATTCTCTCTTTAAAATCATGTAACAGCATAATAATAAAACAATAAGGAATGACAGTGAGTTGGATGAAAGATAAGAGCGTTTAGCATATTAGAGTATTGCAGAGGAGATTTTAGAAAATATCCTATGATTATGCATAATGTCTTAGTATTTTATAGATTGTGGGTTTTTAGTTGTTTGTAGTCACAAATGATCTTTACTCCTGAATGTCAGTGCAACTCAGAATCTATTAGAGAATTTATGTCAAATCCTAAATATGGCTAATTCGGGAACAGATGCAGTTTGTAGTGACTGGCAACAGTGCATTGTACCTACCTAATACAAGATGGAGCTATTGTAGACTATCCTCCAAACTGGTTTAATTATTGTAGTATACTTTTTCTTTTTTTTTTTTTTTTTTAGTACAGTGTCTATAGGGTCCCACCACATAGATCTGACTCAGTGATTCTCCTGTTTTCATCCTCCCAAGTGCTAGAATTACAGGCTTGCATCACTGCGCCCAGTCTCAGTCATCCTCTGAGCACGTCCAGGCCAGCACAGCTGTAGTACACTTTTTATGATGTTTCTTATTATGTAACCTTTGACTTGACATTCTGGTAATGCTGTGGGATATGTAGGTACAGCAGAGCGAAGTTATCTTCACCCTTACTGTATGTTTACTTACTCTCAATTCTTCACCGTAATTTTTCCAAACATTTTACTTACTATTTATTTCTGGAGCTGAAACAACAACCTACTTTTCAAATATAGTTCAACATTTATAAATATCTTAAAATTCATTTCCGTGAAGTTATTTCTTATAAGTTAAGACAACCAAAACTTAGCCACTGTCACTGTAATTTTTATTTTCTAGAAGCAACACAGTATAAGAACTTTATTTTGAATACTTAAACATTTGAATTCATAAAAGAATTGTATTATAATTGACTTTATAAGTAAACATTGTCTTAAATTTCATTAAGAGCTTATTGAGATGTTAAGTTCTTTTTCCTATGAAATATTCCATCAAATACTTTAGTTAACTATTTTGTCTCACTATATTTTTCAGACTATTAGGCAATCTATGACTTTAAGCCATAACAAATGCACAATAGCAAGAGTATTTTATTCATCAGTAGCCAATAATGTTCTTTAATTTTTAGTGCATTGCCTTTGAGGGAATCATTGTTTTGATTTCTTGCTCTTTACAGTGATTACTTTTTTCAAAATAGTTGTCTTGTTTTTTAGTCATTAGAGTTAAATTCATTTCAGTTTACAAATAATTAGTTCTTTAAAATTTATCCTTGTACCAAATTATAGCATCATCTACAGTAATATTGTTTTCCACTTTGCTTTCTAAGATTTTTCATTGGTTTTGCTTAACCACAAAGGCCAGTAGGTTTTACACAAACCCTGTAACTTTTGCCTGCTGGTGAGGTTTCCTGACTGAACATCATGAGTAGTGTTGCTGAGAGCAGGTTTGATGAATAGGTTTCCTCAGGAGTGGTACTCCAGACTCAGCTGGAATCAGTCTGGAATCACATCTCAAAAGCATTAACACACAGCCCCAAATCTGTGATGCTTGACACAGAGGATCTTTTTATCTTGACTCTTATAAATGCATCTCTAGTTTTTAAAATGTTTGATATAATTTTTCTCACTAACCTCTTTATAGTAACAGTATGTTATTTTTCTATTGCCACTTCCATTGAATTCTTCTAAACTTTCTTTTGTTAAACATGAGTACTAGATGAATCATATCTTCAGCCACTGGTCTTTTTTCTTTAAAACTGTATAAATGCTTGTTTATAAATATTTGTTATTTTATTTTCACTTTAGTATCTCACCAATACAAGATCTTATAAAGAAAATAATTTAGTTTATATTCAGTTTTTTATAGTAATGAATTGTAATGTAGAATCTGTTCCTGTCACCATCCTAACTTTTTCTGATAGCACTAGTAATTGCAAGGGAATATAATTCCATTTATTTCATTTCTAGTTGACTTCATTTATACATGAAAGAAACATTCAAGACACATTATCAAAAAAATACCAAAGAAAAAAATATACTATAGTGAAAAGTTATTTTCCTGTTTGGAAAAATTTCTAATGAAGAAGTATCTCTAAATTAATTAAAATATAAACCATGATTAAAAGTTTCTTTTGATATGAGGAAGAACACTAAGTACCAGTTTTGATATTCTAAAATATTACTAAAAGAAATGCATGCCTCTGAATTATTGTTAAATATAATTGCTATTTGTGGAACTGAAACAGTGACCCACTTTTCAAGTATGGTTCAGCATTTACATATATCTTAAAATGTATTTCAGTGAAGTAAATATAATTCTCACTCAAATATTGTCTTTACCCAAATATAATCACTTTAACTTTGGGAGGTATATAGTTTTTCCAAGTTTTCTATTTTTGTTACTATGAGGACAGAGTACTGTCTTATCAAAAAGCAAATATGACAAGTACAAGAGCTGTAAAGTAGAAATACATGATTACGTTAAGAAATAATTGCATTTGTTGTTCTTGTGAGTTCCATTGCTGGGAAATACTCTTACGTTCCTAATTGTAACAATACCCTTTTATAGTTTGAGCTCTGTCTTCTTGTATTTTTGTTTAGTTTTAATCAGCTTCATTTTCTTTATAATTATTTTGTAATCCAATATGCAGTTTTCTGTCCTACTTATATTTTATACAACTTTAAAATATACTGGTCAATTTTGCCCTTATTATATTTTTGACAATTACAAATTTGATATTTATGATTTATTGCTGATAAACCCATTTGTAAAATTTATTTTTATGTGGATTTATGCCTTTGATGCTTGTTTGATATTTATGGACATTTAAAAGAAGAGAAACTATTGATATGTATTCTAAGTAAATATCATAATCAATAGGACATTGTGGGAACATTTCTTTGTTTCATACTATTCTAAGTTACTGTCCTCAGAAAAGGTAGTTTTAGAGGGGTAAGGTATATGTCTTTTTCCTTTTTAAATTTTGTACTGATTCTGCAATTTGGTTGTTCTATGTATGATTTTTTTTTTAATGATTTTTTTTTTTTTTTTTTTTTTGGTGGAACTAGGGTTGAACTCAGGCCTTGCGCTTGCCAGGGAAGTGCTTATTCCACTGAGCCATCTTCCTGGCCTATGTCTTGTTTTTTTTTTTTATACATTCAATGAAAATGTAATTTCCAGTATATGTTGAACTTTCCTAATCTGAAATGCTCTAAAATCCAAAAAATGTTGAATGCCAACATGATGTCACAAGTTGGAAATTCCATACTATCTGGATATCATATTGGCTTATCTCTACCAATGAATTTACAACAGGAAATCATGGTCCCTGCCTTCAGCTGGATAGAATGTAAAAATTAATGTAAAGAGATAATCAATTTTATGCTCATAAATAAAGTTATTTGTGAATAATATTAAAACTGTGTGATATGACCTGTTGGTATAGGAGCTGGCGTGGGGAAGCTTTGCAGAGCATAAGTGAAACTTTATGGATTGATATGTTGTTGAAAACAAGGAGAAAAGAATTACAACTGAAGAAAAGTTGAAAACACAGTTAAAGTGTTATACATGAGAAGACATAATTTAACCACAGAACTTCAAACAATTATTATTGCCAGGATGGGAAATTCAAAGGAGATTGGGGTGAATCAAGTAAACAGGAGTATAGGAATGAATATATGTTGTTATTTTAAGAACATAGAAATGCTGTGGTTTTTAACTGGAGAAGTATTTTTAACTTCTTTCAAAATAGTTTAAACAAAATTTATAAAACTCTGAAAAGTATATAATCTCATGAAAATATGTAATTATGAGACCAATTTTATTATTAAATTTCACTAGAAAAACTAATTTAGGAAAGTTCAAGATTGCTTAGAAAAGAGTAACTTTTCATTTCCCTCATGTGTTCCAAAGTAGATTGCCTCATCCAGTGATTTGTGATATGATGTAAGCGTATGTACTTTTAAAGAGAAATGAAAGATGCTGTTTCTACCTTATTTTTTGAGACTTCTTTTTTTATGAGGTACAAAGCAGCAAGGGACCAATACAACATCTCTTTCTGTCTCTCTCTTGTGTTCACTTGGACTTTTATTTCTTTTACTTGCTGCTTCATGTCCCTATTGCTCTAAAGACTACATTCTTCTCATTTACAAGGCTCTTGAGTAACTTATGATTCAGTACTTTTAACCATCTGACACATGTCTGTAGCATTTTTCCCCAATGATCTTGGATTTTTTTCTCTGTTTCTTAACTGTACCTGATCATATGCATCTGAGCTCTTCCTAAACTTTGAGTGTACTAACGAGTCATTTTATACTTAACATACTTAACTTATACTTAATTATTATACAGTTAACTTAATATATTTAAGTGGGAGGACAGTAACAAAACAAATAAGTAGAAAAAATATGTATATAAAAATGAACTGGAAGCCGGGCGTGGTGGCGCATGCCTGTAATCCCAGCACTCGGGAGGCTGAGGCAGGAGGATTGTTGTGAGTTCGAGACCAGCCTGAGCTACAAAGTGAGCTTAAGGCCAGCCTGAACTGCATAGTGAGACCCTGTCTCAAAAAGACAAAAAAAAAAAAAAAAAAAAAAAAAAAAAAAAAAAAAAAATGAACTGGAGAGCTGGAGAGCTAGCTTGGCAGTCTGAGCAACTGCCTGGTAAGTGCAAGGACCAGGATTTATACCCGGTACCACATGCCCTGATGGCCCTGGAAATCTGGGCATGCTGTGCCAGCCAGAAAGCCTGGGCATGGTGGCAACATGTCTGATCCTAGCACTGGGGAGGCTGAGACAGGATGATAACTATAAATTCAAGCTGTGTAGTGATGCCTTATACCAAATAAATATTGTTTTTTAAGTGCAGATAACAGTATTTGGTGAAAAGAGTTCATTGAAAACTAGCTCCAAAGGAGATATAGGAGTCTCATTGCCCTAATTTTCTATCATACTGGGCTTTAAAAGTAAAAACAAAGTCTGTGTAGGAAAGGAAATCCCTAGCTGATTTGTCCCATTCTCCTTTTTCCCTTTTATTGTGGAAAGCAAATCAGATCCTGATGTCCAAGACCCAGAATTTGCATATTTCTTTCAGAAAGTCCTATAATTCTAAAGCCTTTGAAACAAAGTAGGAAATTAAATTGTGCTTCAATACATTTCCCGGTTTCTTCCCCTTTGGAAATACAATCAGCTATATGGATCCCTCTTATGAAGCAAACTTAAAACCCTTTAAGAATGACCTTGTTGTAGGGCTAAGGAATCCTCACCAGGTCTTGTTTTCATGTTTTCCTTGGATGACTGAGTCCCAGATGGCTCTATGAGAGAGAAACTACAGTAAGTCCAGGCAGAGCCTGTGAATCCTGGTATATACTTAGGAATCTGTACAACTGGCAAGAGATTAAGCTCAAAACACTGGAGGGGTTCTTAACTGCCCCAGAGATTTAATTCACCACTAGTTGAATTCAGATTCTCAAGTCTCTTGTGGCCTTTGAGCTAGAAGTCACATCCAAGCAGGGTTGACACATTGTGGATTGATTGCCTTACTGGCCTCCAGGTAGAATCAGAGCACACAATGTAAGGAAACTAAAGATTCCAGCATGTGCCATTTGCTGAGCAATGACTCCTCTCAATAATTTCAGGAATCACTGGTGGGTTTTCACACACACTGGTGTGTGTGTGCCAAATTATTCACTTTTATTTAAAAAAAAAAAAAGCAGCACTCTGAGACTTCTTCATTCCCAGACCCTAGAACCTTTACCCTACTTTATTTTTAATCATAACTTATTTTATTTATAACCAACAATCTCCAAATACAGTTTAACTTAGAACTTTCAGACTTCACTAGTATGGAAGTTATAATAATTTTGTGGAAACTGTACTTGGAATTTTGGTCTTTACTTTTGCCTAGCAGTATGTAATTAGGTTAATTTCTTGATACATAACTTCCAGTCAGCTTTGCAATCATAAGGATAAATAACCTATACTATTGGTGGTGAATCCATGGCACAAATATTTTAAGACAAAAAAATCTTGCTGTACAAGGTTTTTTCCTTAAACTAAAAGCTCAGTATTCAAGTTTAATTGCAATGTTGTCACTTTGTCATAAATAAGTGGGTGCAAGGTCGCAGGTTGGGCACTCCTTGCCATCACTGACCTACTTATGCTGTGTTCCTAAGATACAATGTCCAGTCAAGTAAGTATATTAAATACACTTTCAATTTGATATTTTCAATGTATGATGGATTTGTTAGTACATAACCCTGCCATGAATCAGTGAGCATCTGTGTACATATACCTGTTTTTGTGTGTATATAACTGCAGACGTATGTAACTATGCATGTATAAATGAAATGCTGGTTTATTTTTATATCCTATTTTTCCTAATTATAAAATAAATTCTGTAGGGATATTGACTTATTTTGTTCATTACTTGATACTCAATACAGAACATACTAATATGTAGACAGTGCTCAGTAAAAACTCACTGAATGAAGTTATTTATGTGCTTCTCTTTCTTGATATAAAAAAATGTTCATTCAGACTCACTGTTTAAGGTTAAAGCTATTTTAAGTAGGAAGAGGTTCTACCTAGGAAAAGCCTACAGTATTTCAAGAAAAAAACAACTTAGAAGAGACCACCCATATCTATACCAAAGATCAAATTTTTTTTTAGTAGAAAACTTCTCATAAAAGATGACCAAAGGACTCAAAAATAAATAAAGGCTGTCTTAGATCATTCTACCATAGTTTCTACTGATGATACTTTCAGAACTGGAACCTTGCTTAATCTGAGATACTCATTTTCTTGCGCTATACAATGGAAGCTATAGTACCATTCAAGGAGTACTTACTATATCTGCTAGTTTTATTGAATGTTTTAAACACATGGTTTTACTGATTCTTATATCAAATTCTATCAACAAGAACACATCTTCCCTTTGAGGAAAAAGCAAAATTAAAATCTTGATGTCTGTAGGCAGTTACCTTAAGCCCACAGTTAGCTGCCTTATTCTCATTACCTTTTTGGCTAAGTGCTGTCAACACAAAGTGTGCTTGAGTTGAGCACTTCCTAGAGAACTATGGCTGCTGTGCTAGATGAAACAGTTTCTTGCTTTACTTTTAATTGTGCTATACCTTTCTATTTGTGTTTCTTGTTTTGAGTTCTTACACTAGGGAGAATATGATATTTACACATGTCAGTCTGGTTTGTTTTACTTATGTTGTGTATCTTCATGTGGCATCCACTTAAATTTAAATGCTTCAACTTTATCTTTCTTTAAGCTGAGTAATACTTCATTGTATAAAAATACATTTTTTCATCCATTCCTCAGGTGATGAACATCTTGGTTATTTCCAAGATTTGGTTATCACAGATTGTGCTGCTATGAACATTGGTACATGTATATAACTATTATATGACATTTTCAGTTCCTCTGGGAAAATTCCCAGTAGGGGTATAGCTGTCTTGAATGGGATTTCTAGCCCTACTATTTGAAGGAGTCTCCGCACCGATTTCCATAATGGTTGCACCAGTCTACATTCCCACCAGCAGTGGAGAAGGGTTCCTTTTTCCCCACAGCCTCTCCATCATTTTTTGTTAGTTGATTCGTTTATCATAGCCATTCTTTCTGACATGAGATGGTATCTTGGTGTTTTAACTTGCATTTCATGGATGGCTAGTGATGTGGAGCATTTTTTCAAATATTCACTTCTTTAATTTCATCCTGTGAGATGTATGTGTTTATCTTGGATATCCATTTCTGGATTGGTCTTTAAATTTTGGGGCCCTTATGTTTTTTAGTTCTTTATAAATTTTAGGGAGCAGACCTTTCTCTGAGTGCTTATTAGTTAAGATTTTTTTCCAAATTTGTGGGCTGTGTTTGCATTTTGTTGGTAATTACTTTTGATATGCAAAATATTCTCAATAAGAGGAGGTCCTAGTTGTTCATTCTTCAACTATTACCCATGCAACTTGATTTTTGTTCATTAACTCTTTGCCTACCCCTCTGTCTTCAAGAGTTCTTCCTACTTTGCCTTCCAAGAGATTGAGTGTTTCTGTTTCAATGTTTATATCTTTAATTCATTTTGACTTTAGCTTATTGCATGGTGATAGACCTGGATCAAGTTTCAGTTTTTGGCATGTACAAAGCCAGTTGTTCCAGCATAATCTGTTAAAGTGGCTATCTTTCTTCCAGTGATCATCTTTGGCCCCTTTGTCAAAGATCAGGTGGTTGAGCGTTTTCGTAGAGGCTTCTGCATCTTCTAATGTATTCCATTGACCTCAAGTCTATTTTGTTGCCAGTCCCATGCTGATTTTATCACAGTAGCTTTATAATATAATTTCAAGTCAGGAATTATAATGCCTCCTGCCTTATCTTTGTTGGTCAGGATTGCCTTTGCTATTTATTCCAGGTCTTTTCTGATTCCAAATAAATTTAGGGATGATTTCTCTCAGTCTGGGAGGTATGTTGGTGGTAATTTGATAGACATTGCATTAAATCTTTTCAGCTTCATGATGTTGGTTCTCCCTATCCAACAGCAAGGAATAACTTTCCATTTCTGAAATCCTCTAAATTCTCTTTTTTCAGAGTAATGTAATCTTACTTAAAAAGATCTTTGACTTCTTTACTTATATTAATTCCAAGGTATTTCATTTTCCACAGGGGCTATTATAAAAGTTAGTATTTTTCTAATTTCCTTCTCAGTGTGTTTGTTATCTTTATAGAGGAATGCTATTGACTTTTGTGTATTGACTTTATATCCTGCTATGCTACTGAATTTGTATATCAATTCTAGAACTTCTTGGTGGAGTTTTTTCGATTTTCCAAGTAAAGTATCGTGTCATCTGTGAATAATGATAATTTCACTTCTTCTTTACCTATTCTTATTCCTTTTATTTCTCTCTTTTGTCTAATGGCTCTAGCTAATGATTCCAGAACTATATTGAATAGGAGGGGTGATAGAGGACATCCTTGTCTTGTACCAGATCTGAGAGTAAAAGATTGCAGTTTTTCCCCATTTAGAATTATATTAGCCATTGGCTTGTCATAGATAGCTTTTATCAGATTGAAGTAAAGGCCTTCTATTCCAATTTTCTGTACAACTTTGAACATGAATGCATGTAAGACTTTGTCAAAAACCTTTTCTGCATCAATTGAGATGATCATGTGGTTTTCAGATTTCAGTCTATTGATATAGATCTATTTATAGATTTTGGAATATTGAACCATCCTTGCATCCCTGGAATGAATCCTACCTGCTCATGGTGTATGATCTTGATGGTTTGCTGTATTCTTTTTGCTAGGATTTTATTGAGGACTTTTGCATCTATGTTCATGAGGGAGATTGGCCTATAGTTCTCCTTTTTTGTTGTGTCTTTCACTGGTTTTGGTGTCAGTATAATCTTGCCTCCAGAAATGATTTTGAGAGAACTATTTCCTTTTCAATTTCATTAAAGAGTTTGTGGAGTATAGGTATTATATCTTCTGTAAGTTTCTTGTAGAATTCAGCTGTGAATCCATCAGGAACTGGACTTTTCTTTGTCAGTAGGTTTTTTATAACATTTTGTATTTCATTGGCTGTTATTGGGTTATTGAGAGTTGTTATATTTTCTTGATTCAGTTTTGGTAATTTGTACCTTTCTTAAAAATCTATCCATTTCTTATAAGTCTTCTATTCTGTGAGAGTAAAGGTTCTCAAAGTAGCTATTGACAATGTTCTGAATTTCCACTGGGTCTGTGGTAGTTACACCCTTTTCATTCCTTACTGTTTGTATTTGAATTTTTTCTTAACTCTTTTTTTCATGAGATTAGCTAGAGGCTTATGGATTTTATTTAATCTTTCATAGAATCAGCTTTTTGATTCATTAATTCTTTTAACAGCTTTCTTTGTCCCAATTGAATTAATTTCTATTGTAATCTTTATGATTTCTTCCTGTCTTCGGGCTCTGTGTTTGGTTTTCTCTTCATTTTCTTGATGTTGGAGGTGCAGCATTAGGGTGTTTATTTGTTCGCATTCTGTTTTCATAGTGTGTGAGTTCACAGCTATGGATTTCCCTCTGAGAACTGCTTTCGGTGCATCCCATAAGTTCCAATATGTTGTGCTCAAATTTTCATTGAATTGTAGATATTTTTGAATTTCTTGTTTAATTTCACCTGTGACCCATTGGCTGCTGCATAGGGTATTATTTAATTTCTATATATTTATGATTTTTTTTTCTGTTTTCTTTTCTCTATTTCCAGTTTCATTGCACTGTGGTCGGATAATATGCATGGGATAATTTCTGTTTACTTGCATATACTTAAGTATGACCTATTATGTGATCTATTATAGAAAATTACCCATGTGAAGCTGAAAAAATGTATATTCAGCTGTTGTTGGGTTAAACACTCTGTATATGTCCACCAAGTCCATTTGTTCCAAGCTCTGGTTCAGTTCTTCTTCTTTGCTAATTTTTTTCTGGTTGACCTATCTTTTTGGGATGAGGAGGTGTTCAGGTCTCCTGTTAAGATTGTGGTATTGGATATTATATTTTTCATGTCCGTTAAGATTTGTCTTATATAGTTGGATGTTCCTGTGTTTGGTGTGTATACCTTTATGAGTATTGCCTCTTCCTCATGAATTTTTCCCCTAACCAGTATATAGTGGCCTACTTTATTTCGTTTGATCATTCTTGGTTTGAAGTTGAGACTGAGAACAGGATTGTTACCCCTGCTTTTTTCTGATGTGCTGGGGCATGTAGTATTTTTTTCATCTTTTTTTTTTTTTTTTTTTTTTTTTTTTTTTTTTTTTTTTTTTTTTTTTTTTTTTTTGTCTTTTTGAGACAGGGTCTCACTATGCAGTTCAGGCTGGCCTTAAGCTCACTTTGTAGCTCAGGCTGGTCTCTAACTCACAACAATCCTCCTACCTCAGCCTCCCGAGTGCTGGGATTACAGGCATGCGCCACCATGCCTGGCTTTTTTCATTTTTTACTTTCAGCCTATGAATTTCTTTGAGTTAAGTGTGTTTCTTGTATACCGCATATGGTTGGATTTTGTTTCCTAATCCATTGTGCCAGTCTATTTCTTTTAAATGGTGAATTGAGTCCATTTACATTGATGGTTATGACTGAGGTACATTGATTTATGCTTGACATGTTATTTACCTGCTGTTGTTGACTTTCTTTTCTCCATGTTTAATTGTTTACCTTAATTAGTTCTTGTTGCTGGGGTTCTGATCATTTTTGGTCCCTCTGTCGAGCATCTTTTAGTAGTATGTGTAGGGTTGACTCATCATGAAATTCTTTTCATGAAAGTTTCCCTTCTCCATCACACTTTTTTTTTTTTTTTTTTTTTTTTTTTTTTTTTTTTTTTTTTTTTTTTTTTTTTTTTTTTTTTTTTTTTTTTTTTTTTTTTTGTGGTACCATTGATTCAGTGCAGGACCTTGTGCTTGCCAGCCAAGTGTCTATTCTTTTGACCTAACTCCCCAGCCCCTTCTCCAACAAACTTGAAAGAGAGTTTTGCAAGGTATAGTTGTTGGTCTGGAATTTGTTTTCATAGAGGACTTGATGTACTCTCCTCCATGCTCTTCTTGCCTTCATGGTTTGTGAAGAGAAGTCAGCCATTATTCTGATGGGTTTTACTTTAAATATGATCTGTTTCTTTTCTCTAGCAGTATATTGTTTTTGGTCAAAATTTCTGGAATCTTGACTCTTATATGTCTTGGTATATTTTTAATGAGGTAGAAGTAATTTCAAGTTCTATATGGTTCAGTTGCCTAAATGACTGATTGTTTCCTCATATTTGGGAAGTTTTCTGCTATTACTTCTGCCCATATTCTTTTTATATCATTTGTATTGACTCCTTCCTCATTGGTGCCTATTAGTCTCACATTGTTCATCTTTGCATCATCTTTCAGGTGTTGAATTATTTTTTCCTGCGTCCTAGTTGTTTGTAAGAGATCTTTTCTTACATTTTCGCTAGCTGCAATGGCATCAAGATCTGAAACACTTTCACTCAAATGGGTTGGAAGCTTGTGATTGAAATTTTAAGTTCCTCTGTATCTCTTTAACTTTACTTCATGTGATCTATTTCTTTCCTGTATTGCTCATTGAAGTAATCTGTTGCTTTTCTAATCTCTATTTTTTTATGTGTCTTGAGAAGCGTATTCTACTTCAGAGATTGTTTGTTATCAGATTTCCTCTGTATGGTTCTGCATTTGATTCTTTACTTCCGAATCTATTAATTCAGAGATTTCCTTTTTTTATTACAGAGATTAATTCTGATATGAATTCCAGAACCTTTTTGCTGTTGTTTCTTTATTTAGCTACTATTAATTCAGACATTTCAGCTGTGCTAGTGTCCTTTGCATTTTTTCAGGCTGGGCTCAATACCTGAGATTGCATTTTGCTCCTTCTCTTTGTCATTTTGTATAGCACTGTCCTCTGACCTTTGGAGTAGAGCTTTGGTGCAGTTACAACCTTAGCACCTACTGAAATTCAGGTGCAGATCTACTAAGTTTGAGTTAATCCAGTTGTGCCTTGTTTGGGTCTAGCTGCTGTACTCACCTCCTTCCTGCTGCAGCCCTTGGAAGTGAACCTATTGTGCCCCTCTGGCAACATGTTCTTTTTCTTGATTAATTGCATGGTTTTGGATCCTAGTCTGTCTGCAGGGACTTCAGCTACAGAGTTTCACCCTGGGCCTGTAAGCCAGGGCTGGGCTGCGTGTGGAGGGGCCCAGGGTGCTCAGGAGAGCTCAGAAGCTCTCCCACACACTCACTGGGCCTGCGGTTTGGTGGGTCTGGAGGGGTCCCGAGAGTGCAGCAAAGTTCTCCCTGAATAATTCAGGCTTGTGCTAGCTCTGCAGGGGTGGAAGGGTCTGGAGAGCACAGGAAAGGTGAAAGGTCTCCCTCACACGATGGCCCTGGGTTTGGTCCAGAGAGGACCAGTGGGTGCAGGGGACCACAGAAGCCGTCCTACATACTTGCAGGTCCTGAGCTTGGACAGATGTGGAGGAGTTCCCTGTATGCATAATTTGTAATGGTTAATACTTTTCCCTGGTGTGTTGTGTTTTATGACTCACAATTATCATTTATGTAAAGTGGTTAGCCTTGGTGTTACTAGGTAATAGCAATGAAGATCCCATCTAATCCTAGAATTAATGTTATCTAATGAATTAAAATAACATGAAAGATATCATTCACTTACTGTTTCATTCATATCTAAGAAACCATTGTCTTTTCAATTAAGTATGTGTAAAACAAAGTAAAATGACCTCTAATATAATAAATATTGTAAAATACCTAAAAGATAACAATTGTCTGTGGCCTGGTGCTATAAATTCTTCTTCGTCCTCTTCCTCCTCCTCTTCCTCCTCTTCCTCTTCTTCTTCCTCCTCCTCCTCTTCTTGTTCTTGTTCTTCTTCCTCCTCCTCCTCAACCTCTCCTTTTTCTTTTCCTCCTCTCCTTTCTTTTCTTCTCCTCTTCTTCTTCCTGCTCCTCTCCTTCTCCTTTTCCTCTTCTTTGTACTTGGTACAGGGTCTTCCAACAAAGACCTCATAATGATCCTCCTATTTTCAGCCTCTCCAGCACTGGGATTATAGGCTTGCACCACCATGCCTGGACTCAGTGGTGAGCTCAGCACTCCCAGGGGCAGGAGTGGTGCAGACTGTGGTACTAGGGATCGAATGCCAGTCCCTGTGTTTGCCTAAGCAGGCACTTAGTCAGCTGAGCTATACCTCCAGCCTAATAATTCTACTTCTTAATGACAGATATTTTTATCATTATAATAGTTACCTCTTTTGTGTTCTTAAATTGATCTTTTAATACTGAACTTTTTTGCACAATTTAGTTTGCATTTTGTGGGCAAATATCAGTGAAAATTTTGTTTACATTTTTACTGAGTACCTTTCATATAAATAAGAGCTTAATAAGCAGAGTGATTGAACACTACAGTGAATGTGAACCTAAAATATTTTTACAGTAAAAGACATATTGCCAGTAATCACCCTTACAAGTCTATTCCTTCATTCTTGTCAGTTTCTGAAGTAGCTCTTCAAGTCTTCATTTGTGTCTTTTTTTTTTTTTTTCTTAATGAGCAGAATACATTTATTGAGGGTAAGAAAGCTCTGTCCAAGCAAGAGACAGGAGGGGGGTCCGAACAGGTTGTCTGTTGGTTTGTGTCTTTAATTCTGCTGTTGTGGCTACCTCCTTTGGTGTGAATAGATTAAAAATGTTTAACTTTCATGGTCATTTTGACTTTGGGAAAGAGCAAAACATTATGTGGTGCCAGGTGTAGTGAACAAGGTGGGTGAAAGATACACCACTTCTTTTCCCAGACTGTCTTTCCATTGGATGGCACCTAGTAGCAGCATTCACTTGTTTGTTTATGGTTCATAGAGAAGTGAGAGAGGACCCTAGAACTGTGTCAGAAAGTGATAAAGAGCAATGGAGTAGTTTGTTCAAGATGCCAATTAATGGCAATGTATCTTATACTATTATACTTTTTCTTATAATTTAAACATCTGCTGTATAATATGATCACCCCTTACAAACATCTGACTTCTAAATAGATGGCTGAATAAATAATCCAGTGAGTTAAAAGATTGAGCAATATTACATTATTAAAAACTCTATAGAGAGATAATTTCAAAGTGTCTTACTTCAACTATCATAAGTGTTAATCTTCCATTTCTCACTAATTTCTTTATAGTAGACAAATGAAGAATTATGTCTAGTGCAGATCTGGGGGCATACAGTCTAAAATTCTTTTTCTGTTATGAGTTAGTATGAAGACTTTGGAATGCTTCAACTTAGGACATTGATTTTTCAAGTTGATGTGATCATTCAGAGTTTTAATGTGAAAATGTCAATATTCTTTTCAGAATACTGTCATCCTCCCTGAATCAAAGAAGGTAAATAGCTACCTGTTGAAGATTCTCAGGATCATTGCCTTATCTGTCTTGTACATATAAATGTGTGGCTTTTCAATCTATATTCAACAATAGTCATATGCTATTTTGACTCTGTCCTATTTCATACAATGCTCAAGGTGTAAGAAAGCAGCAGAAAGTGTTTAATTATGAAATAATTGGCATTAAATAACATTATTATGCATTAGGGTGCATAACAAGTAGTTCATTAGTTCATAACATTAGTTCATTCAGTATCCTATGCATTAGGGTGCATAACAAGTAGTTCATTAGTTCATAACATTAGTTCATTCAGTATCCTTTGCCTTTTCTGCTTTCTACCCATTCCTTGTGTAAACAATGACATTGTCAATACTATGACTAGAAAGGTTCCTTGTTCCTTACCACTTAAGATAGAAAGCTCATAGCAAGTAGCATGATTTCCCACTGAATAACATTTTTCCTCTCTTTTTTTGAAATTCACCATTTTGCTTAATGTTTGGCTTCTGTCTACTTACATAAGTCATTCAAGGAATAAAATTAAAATTATAGGCAAGACATAACTATATGGCATGATGTACAAATAATCTATAGATTTGTTTATAACCAAATAAAGCACATTTGGCTTGAATTTAAGGATGTACCATTTTAAAATTGTGTCGTATTTTGAATTTATAACTTGCTTTTAACATCTTATTTTATAAGATGTGAAAGAAGAAAATTATAATTTTTATAACCAAATGATGCTTAAAAACATACCCTAATAGAAACTTACACAGAAGTTTAGAAATCTAACCATATACAGCATTGTAGCAGGACAGTCCTGTGACATTTTTTTCCTTATCTCTGTTTTGCATTTTTATCTTTTTTTTAAAAACAAACATTGACTTGAGAGACAGTATGGCAATACTTGGTATGTTATGACAAGCAGTATGTATTTAGAAGAACAGAATGATACGCATTCCAAGCATGACTCTACTATTACACATTGCTATGTTCAGTGCAGTTGCTTACTTCACAGCTATCAACATATATATTCGGAATTCTACCAATTAACTGCAAGTTTCAAAAAACTGTTGAAGATTCTCAGGATCATTGCCTTACTCGTCTTGTACATATAAATGTGTGGCTTTGCCCCTGCCAATTTCCTAGCTTTTTTCCTTGCCCTCTTTTCATTATCTACCTCAAGTTCTTGCTTTCCTTAATATTATGCTAAACCTTTCTATTTGTATTTCTTCTTTTGAGTTCTTATACTAGGGAGACTATACGATATTTACACATGTGGCTCTGGTTTATTTCACTTATGATTGTATCTTCAGGTGGCACCCACTTAAATATAAATGCTTCAAGTTTATCTTTCTTTATAGCGGGAGTAATACTGCTTTGTATAAAAGTACCACATCTTTTTCATCCATTTCTCAGGTGACAGGCATCTTGGTTATTTCCAAGATTTGGCAATCACAAATTGTACTGCTATAAACATAGGCACACATATATCAGATATGTAATTGTTTATTCCTATTTTTTAAACATTTTTTTTATTTTTTTAACATTCTTCATATTCTGTAGGGACATAAAGGTTAACATATCAATACTTGATGGAAAATGTTTTGCCTAAGATGTTTGATATTCAGACAGATAGTGAGGTTAAACTCAACTGCCTATGTTGTAGGGTAATAACAATGAGCTTCTCTTGTGGAGGGTTAACAACCTAAGTTTACAGACTAAAAATCAGAGAATAAGAAGTGCTGTGAGGAGAGCCAACATTTTGGCCCTAACCTTTCAAGATCAGTGAACACTCAGGACATAGGAGAACCTGTACTCTTAACATCATGCAACTCAGTTGTATCCCAGATATTCTGAACAAAGAGATTATCGGGCCACAGAGGAAAGTGATTGCTGATGTAGAGTGTGCCTAAGGAAAGTCACACGGAGAGAAATCATTCTCTCAGGCTTTTACAGAGAACAAATTGGTCAAGCAATGGCTGTGACTCATTCACATGGCTGACACTGACAAAGGAGCTATAAGCTGTGGCACAGGGTTTCAGGATAAATCCTGAGGGAATTTGACTGACCTTATTAGATACAAAAGCTACATCTCTTGTTATATAGGTCTTGTTTTATCTTGATCTTAAACATACAGCAGAAAAGTATGAATAGTAAAGCCATATTAATATTCTGAGCTGTAAAAGGCTCAAGTCAACAACTTTTGACATTGCCAGTCTTATGGAAAACCCAGTACTATTTATGGACTACTGGACTATGTTGGAATATTTTGTTGAATTTACTCACCTATAACATTTACATGACAATGGAATACACTTCACTAACAAAACTAAACAAAAAAAGATATACAAATAACCATTTTGTATTTGTATATTCAAAATAGTTAGAATAGATATATAGCTACATTCAATTCAATGAATAGAAAGATTTGTTCTAATAGTGTTTGTGGACAGGATATCATGTCTGCATTTTGTACAATGAATAACCACCACTAAGACAACAATATGTAATATATTAATTATTGAAACTGTCCTAACTGATTTTGAAACTGTCTCATTGCTACTTATTTCTCAATAAAATTATTTTTTTAGAAAAAGAAACTTACTGCAACAAATTCTGTTTTTGCCATTGTTTATGTGGTGAAACTTGTTTTTGAAATTTTTTAAAAACCTATGTGCCACAGATGAACTCAGTTAAAACCTGTGTATTGAGCACCTTCTTTATAAAAACTTTAATGACATGTTTTCTACTTAAGCAAAATAAAAAAAGGTCAAAGATATAAAAATGTTTTTGTAACTTAATAAAACAGTGCATTGACCAAGAGAAGTGGGGAGGAGATGAACCTGGGAGTGCTGAGAGACTTTTATAGCAGATAGAAAAGGAATAGTATGTAACAATCTAACTTTTTTTTTTAAATCATACTTCTAAGATCAGCAATATGTATGAAATAATTTATTGACTTTCTCTTAGATAATTAACTTTATTCAACATAAACTTAATTCTCAAGGAATTTTATAATAAATCTCACTCTATCAGATCTTTCTTTTAAAAAGTTGTCAGGTTATTAAGAAATAATTTATTTGCTTACTCTTGAGCGTTTGTATGTTGAAAAGCAGTCACATAATAGGTGGTCCATAAATGTTAGTTTGGTTGAAGTCATAAATATAGGTGCTGAGGAAAAACATGCTGGAGAGTCAGAGTGGTCTCTGTTTGGTGCTTGAAGTCTAGTGAGGTAGTGTACATTAGCAAATAGTTATACAAGGTATGACTGTTTTATTTACTTATTTATTTTTATTTTAACAAAGAATAAAAATAAAAATAATGATACAGAGTTTCAAAGCAGAATCATAAGAAATTAACAATGATTAATGTATTGCACAAAGTTGTCTTCAAAGTAGTTGCTCAGGTTATAAGATGTACACATACAGAGTTAATCAACTAATATAAGCACAAACCTATCTTTTCAACAGATTAAAAGAAATTAGTAGCATGTTAGCTATCATGTGTATATGTATATTTTTTCCCCTTCCTTGTTTTCTCCCTTGCCCTCAGTTGTTCTTTATCTTCCCCTTTCTTAATATCTATTACAGATTTTGTGTCTTTTTTATTTTTTTAGTTTCTTACACAAGAGAGACAAGATAATATTTATAAATATGAATGATTTACTTCACTTATGAATATGGTCTTTAATTGCATCCATTTATGTACAAAAGCCTCAAATTTATCCTTATTCATTGCTGAATAATACTCTGCTATGTAAAAATACCACATCATTTTTATTGATTCCTCAGTTGATGAGCATTTGGGCTGTTTCCAAGATTTAGCTATTTCAAATTATGCTGCTGTAGGCATGGGTATACATATATTGTAGTGATAGGATGTTATTAATTTTCCTCAGAAACTACCTAGAAATGGAAATAGCTAGGTCAGTGGGACCTTTAGTCCTAATTGTTTGTGTTTTTGTATTTACTACAGGATCTACAGGGCCTGGGGGGGGGGGGTTCTCACTATGTAGATGGGACTTGTAGTGAGCCTCCTGTTTTTAGCCTCCCAAGTGCTGGGATTACAGGCACATGCCACCATGCCCAGTTCAATTGCTGTCTCAGTGGGGCAGGCCTGCATGGCACACAGCCAGGGATTGAGCCCAGGCCACTGTGCTCTGCCTAAGCAGGCACTTTAGTCTGCTGAACTATCTGGCCAGCCCAGTCCTAGTTTTTTAAAGAATCTCTACAATGATTTTCACAATGGTTGTACCTGGCTATTCTCCCACCAACATTGGAGAAGTGTTCCTTTTATCCTACAACCCCACCATCCATCTCACCCCAGAAAAAATGGCAAGAAATGAATCAATAACAAATGCAAAGCAGCATTTTACAATGTGATGTAAACCCATCATAAATCAAGAAAGGCAACCCTGAAAAAGTGATACTTGAACTGAAATATTGATTGATGGAGAAATAGATATCATAATTTTATCTGTAGATTTTTTATGAGGCAGTTTAAAAAATTACTTTTTATGATTTTAGTTTTGTTAGCTTGCCTGTTTCTAGGATAAAATACCAACTCCCTCAACTTAAAACAAGGAGGTGCAATTAATAGTTTTAGAGGTTTCAGTCCATCATCTGCTGGCTATAAGAAAAATGACATCAAGGCAGAGGGGCATAGAGAAATGCTGCTCACTTCAGGTGGCGAGGATGCAGAGCACCAGGCAGAGTGCAATGAAAGAGAGATTCCAGAGGTCTCACCTCCTCCACATGAGCCCCATCCTCTTGCAGCACAGATAGCTGTGAGTACCAGTGGATAACCGACTGGCCACCTTTCTAGGAGTCTCTCAATCCCGTCAAATTGACAAGCTGTGAGAAGTAGCTCAGTAGTACCATTAATCCAGAAATGATTCTGGAATAATGTTTAATTTATTTACTTATGAAACAACTTTGATAGTTGAGTGCTTCCTTTAAAATATAAAATTAGATAGCCATTAGCAACTTTGGTCTTACAAATCATAATGACTACTGAAAAACAGAACTGAGAAATACACTGTTATTGCATTCAGAAATTTCACTAATACTGCCCAGATAAGCTACCAGTGAAGAAAAGACATATATACAATTTTTATTCATAGAAATAAGCCTATTTTGGATAGTCTTTTACAGAAGAAAACCAATACAGTAGCTGATTTTTCTTTCTTAAGTCTTATTAGATAATTGCTAGAACCCATTTGAACATTTGAAATGAGATAACAGAACTGTGTGAGCAGAGAATATAGCTAGTTACTGTTGGACTTGGTAGTGGGAATGTCACACTATGTTCTCCACACGTAAGTTTTCCTAAGACAAAATTATTTTAGCTTTTCCATGATTAAAAAAAAAAAGTAATTTGAAGACAAAAGTTTTGTTTAAAAAATGGGGTAGAGGATATTTTTAATACCAAGTGACTTTTAAAAAGATATCACAAGAGTTTTTCCCCATGCTGTCCATTAGGAGAGTTAACAGTACCTGCCTTGGCATAAGTTGTACAGTTAAATTTAAAAATGCAAGACAAAACCTAAAAATGAGAGAATAAAAGCATCTGAGAAAAATTAATGGGAGTTCTGGACCGGATGTGCTGGCACATGCCTGTAATCCCAGCACTTGAGAGGCTGACACGGAAAGATTATTGTGAGTTTGAAACTAGCCTGGCCTACAAAATGAACTCAAGGTCAGCCTGAACCGCAGGGGGAGACCCTTTCTCAAAAAAGATAAATAAATAAATAAATAGCAGTTCAACTTATAATACTATTGAATTACTACTCAGTTGCAAAGGCATACACACAAAACAAAGACAATGTAAAGGACTATAAGCAAGTTAAATACAGGGCTGGTAAGGAAGTTTTGAATGGGTCAGAGCAAACAGTGATCACACCTTTATGTCCAGAATGTGGTCTTTAAAAGGCCTGGTATAATGGCGCATGGCTGTAAACCCAGCACTTTGGAGACTGTGGCAGGAAGTTCTCCACCTGAACTGCATAGCAGACCATGTCTCAAAAAAAAAGAAATACCCTGCATGATGTGGTCTGTGTGTGTGCACTGCAGAGCCCTGCAGAGCTGAGATGAAGCTCAGAGCTGGCAGCCAGTGCTCCGCACTGGTACTAAGGGAGATTATTAGGACCAGAAAGTTTTGACTGTGTATGCTCTCACTCTAATTTTCCACTTCACTAAGAAGGGTTTTATTTACTTAGAAGAAAAATGCTGTAATTTTGAACAGGTTTTACCTGATCTTTGTTCCTGCTAGTTTTCTTTATGAGAAGAGAATTACTTCCCACTGCACCTTTATTAAATCCCTGTTTTAGAACTAAATTGACTTCATCTTATGAAACATTTTAATACTAATTAAAAAGATTATCTAGAAGGGTAGAAGGGACACTGTAGATTTTAGCATTATATGTTCCTATTTCCTGTTCACCATGATGCTGTGTATATACTGCTAAGGAGTGCCTGGCCAATCCTCTGATTTGATGGATCAAATGTCTTTCCTCTCTCAGTAGCATAAAATCTTTCACACTTCCATAGATATCTGTATCTGTTTGATTCATCCATCTGCCTGTCCTATTGATCAGGGTCTAAAATCCTGCAGATTGTGAAGAGGTAAAATAATGTCCCTTCACAGTTGACTTTAAAACCACCCTGGTAATGCCAAAATAAAATGCTCCTCCATGTGCATTGAACAGCTGCAGAGTTAATGAGGGTAGCTTCTAGGTCTCCACTAGAATGAGAACTGGATTTGTCCTTCTAATCTTGATCTGTCCTAGGAACTCTCATGTGCCTGCATACATGTAACTTTGGGTTGTTAGGAGTCCATAGGTAAGTAGAAAGAAAGGATCTAGAACAGGTTTGGATTATATACACCTATTCAAATATCTGTCTCACTCACTTTTTTAAAACTAAAAGCAAAAGAGTAAAAGCAGAATATTTCATGAATATTTTTGCGTTGTGAAATAAAGAGTTTTGAAACTATACTTTGAAAGAGTATCTGTTGAAGGAAATTCTGTTTATTTTGGGGGCAACACAAATTTACTTAAATATTTCATTTGAAACTCTTTTGAGCTATTGTTTTTTTTCTTTTGAAGTTGTTTAAATGTTATTTAATGTACACATGTGTGCACATCACAAACTGGGATCCTCTTGGGTAAAACCAATTTTATTCGTATTATTTCCACTGTCTACTATAGTGCTTGGTACATACTACCACTGAATAATTCATGCACAAAATAATTACACGTAGAACAAATGTTAAGGAATAATTTTATAGCAAAAAATATGCTTAATCTTAGAATTGCTTTGATAACAATACATGGTAAAAATAAATTGCCTAAATTTGCCTCAGAGACCATGTACTCAAAGTGTGACTTAATGTTAAATATTTTAATATACCAGAAAAAGTGTAAAGCATAGACAGTATATAAAAGAAGGTAGCAAATAGCAAAATATATAATCAGGGCACAAAAACAATGCCTGCTGACATTGTCCTTCCTTAGTGAATGCAGTGATGATAATTTGTGCTGAAGTGACATTCTGAGAATCCAAGTCTGTTTGTCCACACAGTGATTTGTAAATAGCCAGTCATGGAATTGGATCCATTTATAAATCATGTCTTTTTGTATGTGTGCCACAGATTGAACTCAGGAACTTGCACTTGCCACACAGGTGCTTATGCCACTGAGCTATCTCCTGGGCCCCTAAATCATGTCTTTTATAACTTATCATTGATTCTTCCTTGGGTTGGGGATGTGCCTCAATGGTAGAGCTCTTGCCTTGCATTCATCAGGCCCTGGGTTTAATCCCTAGCATCACCAAAATATATGTAATTTTTTTTAAATCGCTGAAAGAAAATAATGATCATGTTATACAGAGGATAAAGATTAATATGATGAATATGTTTCTCAAGATTTTATTTTTTTCCTTTTTTATTTTAGGGAAGGGTATTCAGGGTCTCACCATGTACATTGGACTTGTAGTGATCCTCCTGTTTACAGCCTCCCAAGTGCTGGGGTTACAGGTGTGTGCCACCATGCCCAGTCTCAATTGTCATCTCAGTGTGCCCCGCAGGTGGGGCTGGCATGGCAGGCCTGGGAATTGAACCCCCAGCCGGTGTCTGCCTACAGGTGCTTTAATCCACTAAGCTATTTGGCCAGCCCTTAAGATTTTCAATACCACTCATGTATTTTGTATTTATCACTTCTGAATTACATAGCACTGCACATATTTAAGTAGATAGGTAAACATTAAACTGATAGTGTTTAATGAAGACATTAAATGGTACAGTTTTCCTTATTTTTCATATCCTAATATCAAGTCCTCATCACTTTTTCCCTTTTATTCATATATGTTTGTAGTAAATGATGCTTACATTCATCTTGGGGAGTGGGATCATGTACATAACTCAACTTGTTTCCTGTTTTAGTTCCTTCCCTTTCCCCCATACCTTCCTCTCTTCACCCCTGTATCCCCTTTTCTCATTTTCATTTTTGTTGTAATTATCCTTCTTAGCTTATGTTTATAACAATGTTTTCATTCATTTATCAGTTTTGTACATGGCACATCTTAATCCTACTTAATTCTATTTATTCTCCTCTCCCCCTTTGTCCTGGAGCCCTTCCCAATGCAATATATCTGTCCCCTTAATTTCTTCCATTTATCCTTTATTATTCTCTTTGTACTTTACCCAAATGGCAGATACTATAATACTATTTAAGTTTGCGCAACTGGTTTATTTCCACTCAACACTCAATTTTCCACAAGCATCCATTTATCTGTAAATGTTTTGACTCTATCCTTCTTTATAGCCAGTATATTCCATTATATATATATATTCATCTGTTGATTAGTTGGTATACTGCCTCCTTCCAGGCTTCAGCTGTTATGAATTGTGCTGACATAACTTTGGAATGCATGTATTACTATAGTATGATGTCTTTAGATCTTTAGGGAAGATATTTAGTAAGTAATAGTTTGGTCATATGGAATTTTATTTAATTAAAGAAAATACAAAATAGTAATAAAAAATTAGAAATGTTTAGAATTTTACTAAACAAAATAATATGAATTGACCAGTATTTTTTGTATTGCATAGTATTGTCTTCAACTTTGTTGTTCAGATTACTAGATTGTATGTATGCAAAATTGGAGAAAGAAAAAACAAAGTTATAAGAAATTAAGAAGAGGGGAAAATATAAAAGAAGCCAAAAAAGTTCTTTGAGAAATCTCCATGCTGATGTCCACATAGTTTGTACTAGTTTGCATTCCTATCAGCAAGGAAGGAGGGTTCCTTTTTCACTATAGCCTCACCAGCAATTATATTCTTTGGTTTCTTACCAGTCACTGTTCTTTCTGGTAAAAGGTGGAATTTTATTTTGTGTTTATCTAATGGCCAAAGATGTTGATTTTTTTATCATGTATTTGTAGACCATTTGTACTTCTGACAAGTGTCTGTTCATTTCACTTGCCCATTTCTTGATTGGATCTCTTATTTTAGGTAGTCTAATTCTTTAAGTTCTTGGTATATTGTAGGTTTGTTCCTCTGAGAAGTAACTGCACATACACATATTTTCCCCATCCTATAGACATCTCTTCACTTTCTAAGTGATTGTTTTTCTGTGGAGCTTTTGAATTTAATGTAATCCCACTTGTTGATTGCTATTATTTCTTGTACAATTGAGGTTGTGTTTAAAAACTCCTTTCCTACACTTAGGACCTCAAGTGTTTTACCCATTTTGTCTTTCATTAGCATCAGAGTTTCTGTTTTAATTTTGATCCATTTTTATTTAAGTTTAGTACCTGGTGACAGATACAAGTCCTGCTTCAATCCTCTGCATACATAATTTCTTAGCACCACTTGTCAAATAGAATCTTTCCTCCATTATATGCTTTGGCCCCTTTGTCAAAAATCAAATAGCTGGGCTGGGGAGATAGCTTGGCAGTCTGAGCACCTGCCTGACAAGTGCAAAGTCATGAGTTCAATCTCCAGTACTACATGTCATGCCATGCACCTTTACCCCAGGTGTGCTGTGCCAGCCCATGGTGGCACACACCTGTAATCGCAGTACTGAGCCTGAGACAGGAGGACCACTACAAGTCTAAACTGTGTAATGAGACTGTGTATCAAAAAAAAAATCTAATAGCTGAATTTGGCTGGGCATGTTTCTGTACCCTTTATTCTGTTCCATTGACGCTAATGTCATGTTGTGTGCATGTGCCAGTACATGACATTTTTACCACTATTGCTTTGTGGTATGGCTTGAAGTCTAGTATTATATTGCTTCCAGCTTTGCTTTTGTTGCTCAAGATTGCGTTTGTTATCTGGGTCTCTTCTGGTTCCATATGAACTTTAGGATTCTTTTTTCTAGATCTGTGAAGTATGCTGTTGACATTTTGCTTGTGATTGCATCGAATCTATGTAACAGTTTTGGGAGTATGGCTATTTTGACAATATTGGTTCTGCCTATCCAAGAGCAGCAGAGATCTTTCCATTTTCTAATATCCTCTTCAATCTCCTTTTTTGGAGTGCTATACTTTACTTTGTAGAAGTCTTTTGCTTCCTTAGTTAGTACCTGGACACTTGATTTTTCCTGACCCTATCACAAATGGCACTGTTTTCACAATTACTTTCTCTTTGACTTCATTATTGGTATACACAAATGCTCTTGAATTTTCTGTGTTGATTTTGTATCCTGATACATTGACAAAGTTAGTTATTAATTCTAAGAAATTTTCTGATGGGGTTCTTAACTCATTGGTTTTCAAGATATCTATAAAATAGATTTAGAAAGAAACCCTTTTTCTTGGATTAGAACTTTCCTTCAGGACCAAATATTAAATATGTTGGATTTTCAACTCCTATGGTCTTCATCATAGCTACTTATATCTGTCATTAGAGTAGCTAAAAAATAACCAGAGACATATGGCTATGTTCCAAGAAAATCGTATTCAAAAAATAAAAAGTAACCAGATTTGACTCATGGGCCCTGTTTTGCTGACCCAAGCTCTGAAACTATACATTTAAAACTAAATATTTTGGGAAAAAAAAAAAAAACTAAAATAATTTACAAGAGAGTTATATCCCTCTTCTCAACCTTTATATCTCTAATTGTCCTGAGAGATCATGCTGAAGTCTTAATCCAGCATCATCAGTTTTCTCTCCTGTGTATCCTCTAATCTGGACTTTATCTTCTGTATTAGTCAGCTTTCCATCAGTATTCCATTACTATAACAAAATATGCAAGATAATCACCTTATCAATAGCAGTGGTACTACTTTTGGCTCATAGTTTGAGGTTTTCAATCCATGATGGGTTATATCATTGCTCTTGACTCTGTGGCAGCACTTCAAGGCTGGAGGCACATAATAGAACAGTTTCTCACCTCATGGCTGCGGGGAAGCATAAGATAGAAGAGCTGAGGTCCCAGCCTTTCTTACATGCTCCCAGGGACCTAGAGCCTCTGCTAGCTGCCACTTCTTATAGACTCAGTCACTGCCCACTCATGCCTCACTGCAGACCAAGCCACTGTCTTTAAGAGTCTTTGAAGAACATTCTAGATCTAAAGTACTGCATACATTGAAGGGTAATAATCAGCTTCTCCTCTGGATGCTTAACAACCTAAATTTGCAGATTAAAAATTGGAGAAATGGAAGTGCCGCAAGGTCAGCCAACATTTTGGCCCTAGCCTTTCAAGGTCAGTGAAGACTCAGGACATAGGAGAACTTGTACTGTAACATCATGGAACTCAGTTGTGCCCCAAATTTTCTGATCAAGGAGATTATGGCGCCACTGAGGAAAGTGATTGATGATCCATAGTGCCTAAGGAGAGTCACATGGAGAGAAAACTTTCTCTCAGACTTTCACAGAGAGCAAATTGGTCAAGCAATGGCTGTGACTCATCCGCATGGCTGACACTGACAAAGGATCTGTAGAGTGATTTACAGGGTTACAGGATAAACCCTGAAGGGCCTTGACTGACCTCATCAGATACAAAATTTACATTTTTGGTTATATAGGTCTTGCTTTATCTTGGTCTTAACTATCCAGCAGAAAAGTATAAAAATGAGGTACATACAATAAGGCCATAATAGGGGGCTGAACTGTGGATGGCTCTAGTCAACAACTTCTTTGGATAACCCACTATTAACATGGACTGCTGGACTGTGTTGGAATGTTTCGCTGAATTCAAGCACCTATAATAATTAACACCCATAATGGAACACCGATCTTTCACAGGACTAAACAAAAGGGGGGATGCAGGGAAAGAACCATTCTGTGTTTGTATAAACAGTACAGTTAGGAGAGATATGCAGTGTTTTGGCATAATTCTTTGAGAAGAAATATATGCACTAATGGTGTTCGGAGAGGATATGCTGTCTGCTTGTGCTATGGATAACCGCTGGGAAGATAATAGTGTAAAAAGTATTAGTTATTGAAACTGTACTATAATTCAGCTTTAGAAAAAAAAAAAAGATAAATATGCAGCTACCTTCTCTTAATTCATTGATCAGAGGCATCTGCTCTAGTCGTATTTGTGCATGATGTGTGCACCTTGTGCAACAGAAGGCCAATACAAAAACAATGTGCATTGTGTAAATTGCTGAATCTGTCCTACTGATTTGATTTGGAGCTGTCTCGTTGCTTCTTGTTCTTCAATAAATAATAAAAAATTAAAGTACATCTTCTCATTTTAGCATATTGCTTTCCCAGCTACATAGTTAAGTGTGTGGATTTTTTCTTCTCTGTTTATACTTTTTTTTCCTTTCTACTCTTTTTCCCCTCTCCCTCAATTCTTTTTTTTTTTCAAATTTAAAAATTTATTACATGAAAATACACACTGCTATTAACCCCACCCCCATTTTCCCATCATTCTTAGGAACACACTTTCTTGAACACACTTATCCCATCATTCTTGCCACTGTCTAGAGCCCTTCCAGAAGTCCTCTTTCTTGCTTTTTATGACAAGCTCAATGTTCAGAATCAACTCAAAATGTGCATGGCAATTTCTGTCCAATAAGATACTGTGGTGAGTTCTCATCCTCTGACTCATG
>PVKA01016723.1:0-47319 GCA_004027165.1 Ctenomys sociabilis | reverse complement strand
CCTTCCTCTCCCCTCCCCTGCCCTGCATTCCTCTCCCCACTTCCCCTCCTTTCCCTTGCCCTCCCTGCACTCCACTCCCATCTCAGCCCCTCCCTTCCCCTCCCCTCCCCTTCAGTAGCCCTCCCCTGCTCTACCTCTGCCCTACTGCACTTGGGACCCTGCTGGGTGGTCTCTGGGTCTGTGGGCACACTGGCTCTGGACATCTTTGGTCACCTCACTGCTCAGTAGCCCAGAGAAGCAAGGTGTGAGGCAGCATCGGAACCCCAGCCTGTTAGCCATGCATGTCTCAGGAGTGCACTCACTGCTCACTACTGCAGGAGTCTGCACTGACACAGCTCAAGTACATAAACCCAGCAGTGCTGCATGGCCTCTGTGCTCTTGGTGTCTCTATTTCCAAATGGCACAGCAACCCCATGGTGTTTGGTGGCTCTGCCTGTGCTACTTAAGGGACAGATAGGTGGCCTCAACCCTAAGGTGGGGCTGCAACCACCAAACCCCAGCTACAGATCTTGTCTCAGGGTGCCCCTCCACACCCACACAAAATAAACCCATGAAGGTCTTGGCTGGCCTTTTGGCGTGGGAGTCAGGGTCAGTGTGTGCTGAACAGAGCTGGACTCAAAGGGGCCAGAACTTGCTGAGCCAGGGGACTGGGAAGAAAGGGCTCCTGCTGCACGCGGCGGCGATGCTGCGTACTGTGGCGCGGGTGCTCCCCGTGGAGTGGGAATTAGCGTTCACAGTACAGCCACAGTCTGTGCTCTGTGGTCGCGATGACACCAAGGTCGGTATGGACCCGGGCACCAGGTGAAGTCCTCATCTTCAGTCAACACCAGGCCCGATATCTGACCTGGCACAGGGATAATCAGGGAGGGCCACACCGACTGCAGTCATAATTATGATGACTTACAAATTACTCATTTGGCATGAGAATGGGTTCTGTCCGAGACCTGGGGCCGGCATTTGTAGGGCCTGAGACACGAACGCAAGCCTTCCAGGTCTGGCCCACGAGGGCCGGAACCACGTCCCTTCCGGGGAGACAACCCTCAGTGTTTCCTGGGTGAAAGGAGTAGGGCTTAACCATCGGGAGACGAGCACCTGGTGGCTTTAACGCGTCAGCTGTTCAAGTCCAAGTTTCACCACGGGGCGGTGGATTCAGAATCGTTTAATACACAGCCACATTTGCAGTGGTGGGAAATTGAGCCGTCCAGTCAGTCTTAACGGCCCTTGGGAAAAATAACCATAGAACATTAGGAAATAAGCGTCCCAGAGGCCCCCATTTTCTCCAGCAGCGTCTCCCCTTGCCCTTTGTTTCCGTGGGCGATCAATTCTTTTCTACATTGAAATAAATACCCGAAGCATGATAATGTTATTTCCAAGGTTCCGCGCAGGCGCTCCGCTAATGTGGAGCTGTTCATCAAAGGCGTCCTGCGTAAGGACGCTCCGCGGTGGTCGGCCTCGCGCTTCCCCTCTAGCTTAGACATAAAGATGCGGAAGGACACATTTTAAAATTTGTGGTTCTGTTCTTAAAGCCCTACTGCGTAGGTGAAGACCCAACTGTTTTGTGCGGTTAAGGCTGCAAACGCAGGCATAGAATGTGTGAGTTACCTTCGTGGAATGGCAGGGGCTGGATAATCCGACTGCTGAAATACCCCATTAGGAAGGGTTTTTCCATCCACCTGGGTCGTACTGTATTTATCCCTCTATGACTGTAATTTTGTTTCCATAGTTTTAGTTTCTTCAGTTTGGAGAGAGGAAAGAACACATAAAACATACCAGCGGGTAATATTTGTTTGTATTTAAATAGCAATGTGCTAAAAATAAACAGGCCCAACTTTCTGTCCCTCATTGCTTCTTGCTCTCACAGGGGTCCTGGGCTTAGCCACCCAGTCCCCAGCAATCAGGTTGAACAGCGAGAGTCCGACTACTATCCAGTTTTCAGAATAAGGGCTTTGCCAAGGCTGGCGGAAGGAGAGAAGAAGCCACGAATTCCTGTTGGTGCGGCTGCATTGGGAGGCGGGAAAACCACTGGGCGTTCACTGGAGCAGCCTTTATGTCCTCCTCTTCTGGGGTGGAAGGCGCAGGCAGGGCCTGCTGCTCCAGACCCTTGCTGACCTGCCCTTTGTCATGGCATCTGGCTCAGCAGGGCTGTCCCAGGGTTCTCTAAGCACGTGCTGCACTGTCCTGTGCTGGAGGAAGACCCCTGCACCTACTGACGCGGGCCAGAGTGCAGCGGCTGCCCCAGGCCTCCTGACATTCGCCCCATGATAGCCGCTTCTTCCTGCCACCCATCACCACGCTCCTTCCCTGGGTTATTCCAGCAGGATCTCCTGCACCTGCCCAGTCCACTCAGACTGTCCCCACCTTACAGCCAGCAGCAGGATTTAGAGCCACACATCCCTCAAATGCAGGCTCTCCCAGCTGTCCCAGCAAAGCCAGGCATTCCTAACTCCTCCCCACCCACTAGGCCTCCCGGTGCCTCGCCTCTCTTCTTGCACTGCTCCCTTGCTTCGGCGTTGCCCAGGACACCGGGCACTCTCTTTATTCTTCTCTCTCCTCAGTATGCGTGAGTTCCTGAGAGAGCTCCGTACTTCTCTTCCTTTGGGCCACTTCTCACCATGTCCCCCATCCAAGCCTTGTTCCTGGGTCCCCACCTCCCTGTGTTTCCTCAGTCCGCTCCAGCTGCCCACCCTATTTTGTCCTAACAAATACATGTTTGTGTGCATTGCATGAACAAACACACCTTGTGTTATCCTTGTGGCCTACCCCACCAGGGCCTGACTTCCCTGAGTGCTCTCCATGTGTCTCCATTTGCTTCTGGCCTCTTCTGAGAGACAAAAGTGGCCACACGTCCCTGGGAAGGAAGGATGGGACACTGTCTGGGGAAGAGCAGAGCGTCCAGGAGGTCTCTGCTTTCTGTCTTGAGATCTTTGGTTTTCCTCCCTGTAGCAGCCTCACGCCTCTGGGGCACCCAGGTGCAGACGGCCCAAAGCTGCTTCTTCCCCAGGGAAAGGACTGTCTTTCATCACCGTTTTACAGCCCTACAAGATAAACAGCAGCATTTATTGAAGGCTTATTAAAAAGATGGTTGCATGTTCTCAGTATTATACATAGCATAATAGATAAAATGCAGGAATCCACAGATGCAGACCTCAGAAACCTATCTTCAGGAGCTGGTCAGCGAGTCAAGCAGCCAGCTCGCTCCCTCTCACTGCACTCCTGAGGATGGTCCTCTGAATGCTGCTCTGCACACAGTTGCTAGGTAGCGGCTTCCTGTGATAAGGAGCCATGCAGCCCTGGTCTGGGAGTCACGCACAGACCCTGACAGACACACACAGCGACAAACAGGCCCTCGGGGACAGCACAAGGCGGCTGTCCTGGGACGCTGCAGCCTGCAGGGAGGGAAGCCTCAGGACCTCTTGTGGTCAGGGAGCGCTCTGTGAGAGCACAGCTGAGTCCCCTAGCACCACCAAGGGAGCCTCCTTGTCCCTGACCCGTGACAGCAGTGTGCTCGGCTTAGGAAGGTCACTAAAATACCGGGTGCCCAGCTGGGCTAGGAGGAGGGGTGAAGGAGGCCTAAGGAGGTGAGGCAAGGCTGTTCTGAGCTTGATGGAACATGCCACAGGGCTGTGACTGCAGCCGTGCAGGGGGTGGAAGTCACTGGCATCCCTCACAGGACAGCTCAAGGGCACTGAGGTGACATCTGTGGCTGAGCTTTGCGTCCACCCTCAGCCCTTGTCTCCAGCAGATCTCACGGGACCACTGTTTCCCTGGCAACCTGATATGTTGCTGTTCATCCTCACATGAACAATTTTCAATAACTGACATAACGCTCTCCATCTATAACAATCACATTTTGTTTCCTAATGCTATTATCGAAGGTCTGACACTTGTCGCTAGACAGTTGGGAAAGCCTCTCCTTTTCAGGGCAAGTTCTGTGGGGACGATATTTCTGTCTTAGTCACCCTCAGGGCAACTGAATAGTAGTAGATAGTGTCTTTTGTCCTCTGACTTTAGAGAAATGTGAGGCTAGTTACAGGTTGCAGATCCCTCGCATGCAGAGCTTCAGATCCACTTCGGTGACATTTCCACCCAGGGAAAGTAGTTGCCACAACCTTTGATAGTTGGATAAAGGTTTAATCAAACAAGAGTAATAATTGCCCCCAACCTATCATATTCCATAAGCTGCAGCAAGGCTGTTCTGAGCCTGATGAGAGATGCCACAGGGCTAGTGACTGTGGGGCTAGTGGCAGGGAGCTCTGTGATTGTCAGAAGCCTTGTGCCTTCCCCAGGAGCCTGCCCTGTAGGGCAGAGCATGCTAGCTGGTGCACAGTGCTGCTCCAGTGTATCTGGTGAGTTCTGCAGTTTCCACATGGGCCTTTGGCAGAACAGCCTCTAGAAAACGCAGTGGTCCTGCTGGAAAAGGGGTGCTCACTAGTGATTCTCAGGGAAGCAGAGCTCAGACAGGTTCCAGGTGTGGGACAGGGTGGGCCATTCCTTACTGACTAGTCACCCTGCACAGTCTCCCCCAACCCTAGGGCTGTTCAAAGGCACAAAACCAGACAAAGCCTGAGTGGATGGCAGAGCGCGGAGCGGAACCCTGAGCCACCAGGAAGTGAAGCGCTTCCACCACGCAGCATGCAGTCCCAGAGCAGAAGTGACAAACCAAGGGAGCAACTCACTCTGTAAAACAGCTGGAGACTGTCCTCGTGCCCAGAGAACAAAGGGAGAAAGCCTTGAGACTTCACAGACCTGAAAGAAGAGCGTGCAATGTCCAGGCTGCATGGCTTGTCTTCTAGAAGCTTCGAGATGTCATGTAGACTTTGCTCACATTGCACAAAATAGTATGACTGGCTCCTCCTGTACAATCGAACAAGAATAGTTCAGAAGCCACAGGCGACTCGGGGTTGCTGGCCTTTGGTGCCAGTGCAGTGGGAGGATTTCCAGCGGCTCAGCAGAGGCCCTGCTTCAGGTGGCAGCTGGTGGTCCGCACAGCCAAGCCTGGGTTAGCCCCTCAGTAGGAAACTCAGGACTAGACTGATCAATCACTGTAGCTTCTTTATCAATTAAGAGAGATCTCTCCACTTTATATACAAGGAAACTAAGTCGGCAAGATACATTACTAAGCCTGGGTGTCCAAGCAGAGCAGGCTGGAGTTACGTACCAAGGCGCTCTTGCTGCCAAGAGAAACAGCCACAAGAGCACAGATCCTCGAGGCCGCGTTGTCGTACTCACAACACATTTTAGAAGTGAAAATGCGCTACTGTAAGTTTCTTTCATTGTACTGCGTGCAAAATTGCAGAATCATAGCATTGAAAGCCTATGTTTCACCAAAGAGGAATCAGTTTGTCCAGTCTTGATCACCTTGCCTTTTTTTTTATGTATTTAGAACAGGTTCTACATGGTCTACAGGGTCATACTATGTAGCTTAGGGGCCGAGGAGATGGTTCAGTGGAATAAGTGCTTCCCTGGAAAGCCCAAGGGCCTGAGTTCAATCCCTGGTTCTGCCAAAAAAAAAAAAAAAAAAAAAAAAGCTTAATCACCATATAGACCAGACTTGTAATGATCTTCCTGAGCTCTGGGACTATAGGTATTCACTACCACACCCAATCTCAGCCACCACCTCGGCGCGCCGGGGGGGTGGGGTGGGGGGTAGGGGGGGTGAGGGGGCAGCATAGCACATTGTGCTCTTTCTGTTTGTTTTTTTTTTTTTTTTCTTTTCGAGACAGGGTCTCACTATGCAGTTCAGGCTGGCCTTAAGCTCACTTTGTAGCTCAGGCTGGTCTCGAACTCACAACAATCCTCCTGCTGCAGCCTCCCGAGTGCTGGGATTACAGGCATGCGCCACCACGCCCGGCCACACTGTGCTCTTTCTAAGCACTGCTTTAATCCGCTGAGCTATCTGGCTGGCCACCTGGCATTTTTCTGAGAAGGCTTGTGGGAAACCAGCTCCTGTTGACCCAATGGTGGCTACGCTTACTATTTGTAGTTGCTTTAAAGGGAACAATAGTGTTGTGCGGTATGGGAACAGGAGAGGGCAGGTGCTGTGTGGTGGCTTACACGGCCCTCGTGGGCTGGGGCAAGCCTTGGACAGAATGCACACGGGGCCAGGGAGAGCTCAGGTGAGGCCAGGAAGGCTGGAAGCCCCTTGCTGCCAGTGACCTGCTCTGCAGTTGTCACCTGTCCCAAGCTGCAAACAGGAGGACATCATGTGAATTCAAAACATGCTAAATTATTACCCAAATCTAGCACAAAGAAATGCCATGAGGAATTCTTCTGACTTTTACCGTTTCCTCGAATGGAAGCATCTTGCATAGGGATAAATTAGTATCAAAAATTGGTAGACGCTCAGCCTGCGGTGCTGGTCCCAACCCGGGGATGCCCTGTAATCCCAGTGCTTGGGAGGCTGAAAACTGGAGACTTCCTATGAGTCTAATCTGTATAATGAGACCCCGTAGACCCTCTAGTAGATTTTAAAAAATTGGAAGCTGGGTGTGGGAACAGTCCCAGAGCTGCTTGGGTTCTGCTCTACACATACACATCTCTTCCTGCCTAGGCCTTTGGCACAAAGGCCTTTAGAACGCCCGTGGTCTTTCTGCGTGTGCCTAAGAGTTTGGCTCTGCATACTCACAGCGAAATGAGGGGGGACTGAAACTGAGGTGGACGTTTAAATTTAAATGAAGCTTTTCTTTCTTTTTAGTGGAACCAGAGATTGAACTCAGACCTTGTGCTTTCCAGGGAAGCGTTTATTCCACTGAGCTGTCTCCCCGAATCCCCAAAAAGCTTGTACAATTACATTGGTGAGGACACACTTCCACCAATCCTCCTTGAAACACTCCCTCGCTTTGACCACTCAGCCTGCCATTCCAGCCACCTTCCTGGGTGTCTTAGTTGCCCAGTCCTGGCCGCCTGCACACCCTGAATCCCTCAGAAACACCCCCCACGGTGGGGCATTCCACCTGCACGTGGGGCAGTGGCTGGAAATCCCTGGCGCCAGGGCCTGTGCACACAGCAGAGGCACTCGTGGCTGCGTGTCCTCCAGATGCCTTTCTGTAGGGGACACTTGTCAGCGGCGCTCCTTGTGCTTTTAATGACACCCTGTACTTTGAAGGACAGTAGTGGCAATGTATGTGTCTTTTATTTTAAAAGCTTTAACTTAAACACTGACCCTACATCTTGATGACCGCCTGGAGATACAGATTCCCTGTCTGGGCCTCTTTGCAGCCACACTTCTCTGCAGGACTACTGCCAAGCCCTTCTCTACCCCTAGGTCCTTTATTGTGTGTGTGTGTGTGTGTGTGTGTGTGTGTGTGTGTGCGTATTTAGGACAGGGTCTACAGGGTCTCACTGCATAGATCAAACTCATAGTGATTCTCCTGGTTTCAGCCTCCCAAGCACTGGGATTACAGGCATGTGCCACCACACCCAGGCTCAATCGTCATTTCAGTAGGCCCTGGGGGTGAGTCGGCCTGGGATTGAACCCTGGGCGCTGCACTCTGCCTGAGCAGGCCCTTCGGTCCCTTGAGCTATCCGGCTAGGCCCATCCCTGTATTCTCTCAATGGGTTATAATTACATAGGCTACTGGAGTTTGTGATTAGTACTGCTGTCCGCAGTGCAATTCTTGAGGCCATAAAAATCCCCTTACAAACTAAAGCTCCATTTTGTAATGGACCAACACCCCAGGGTATTGTTCTGCAGTGGTCTTTCTAAGCACTCACCTTTGAAGCTCCTGGGTTGGATCATCAGGCAAAATCATTAGTGTACAAAGCATTGCATCCACACTTATTTTCATGTTTTGGCATAACCTAGGAATGTGATTTCCAGGTCATATGATTGTTGCAGTTTATTTATTTATTTATTTGGTAGAACGGGGGATTGAATTCAGGCCTTTGCACTTGCTAGGCAAGCACTTATTCTACTGAGCCATCTTCAGATCCATGCAGTTTATTTTTTAAGAGAAATTACCAAATTGGTTTTCGTAGAGGATATATCATTTTACATTGCCATCGATGTAAAATAGTATGTGTGATAAAGTTTTCAACAAAGTACCAGCGTTTCGAGTGATCAGTTGTTTTTTAATTTAGCCATCTTGATGTACGAGTGCTGATGTCATGGTGATGATCTTAATTGGCGTTTCCTTAATGACTAATATAAATGCTATTAACATGCTTATGAATAACATATTTCAACTTAGTATTTGTTTATTTGCTAGTTGTTCGGTGCTGAGGTCCCAAGGAGCCGAATCCCCAGCCCATCAACTTAGTATTTCTGAAAACATAGCTCCCAGCTCTGATTTCCCTCCCTTTCTTAGTGCAAATGATGGAGTAAAATATATGACTTTTTTCTATTATTATGAAATTTCAAAATAACAATTTTCTTCGCTTGAGAACATATAAGCAAATATTCCACTATTCTCTTCTGCATGTAGGGTAAATTCTAATTATGGCAAAATAAGACTGAACTCTTACTTAATGATTCTCACATTAATGATCAAGGAATGTGCTGCAGGCAGCTAGCTCCACAGGGCTGGGCCCTCAGGGAGATAGCAGGGAAGGCCAGAGGACTTTGCAACTTAGGGAGAGACCCCTGCTGTGGGCTGGCCCTCCAGACAAAAGAGTAAACAAATGCAGCCACACCCTCCCTAAAGATAGGCACGCAGGATTGCTATTCTAATAGAGTCACACCTGGAAGTCACTAACCCAGACCCCTACAGAAAAGCCCAGCTCTGTACTCATGCCCACTTGCCACATCCCTTGCTACGTGCCTCCTTGCCCCATGCTTTTCTGGATTTAGTTGGTTTTGCCGAGCAGTGGTGCCTTTAATTTCATTGACCGCAGCTTGGTCCCACCTCATGCCACCTAGCGAGTTCTCATTTTTCCACCTTAGACCTGCATCACCTTGTGGGTTTACTCCATAAAGATCCCTGGAAGAGACAGCTTCCCGGGCAACCCGCTCGGCCCTCCTGTCCCTCTAGCACACAGAAACTTTCTTTTCCCCAATAAATACTTTCCGCTCTTGACCTCTACTTGTTCCTAACATTCATTCTTCAGTTTTAGAGATGCATGAACTCCGTCCAGGCAGCCTGAGCTCTGTTTCAGGCGGGCAGGCCGCTCCCCGGTCCCACACAGTTGGCTAGAATTTTCTGCACGAGGGAGCACTTAGGACTGGGGGTGTTCAAGCAACTCCTTTCTGTTTTCTGCTCCTCGGCATTTCTTATGGAGAGTGAGGTATTTGGGGGCCAGGACACCCATTTGCAAATTCTGCATGAGAACACCACAGTTCTAATTTCATTAACATCCTTGTTCCCATTTCAGTCCTCACATTTCTTGCACCTCCAGGGTAAACCGATTAGCCATCCATTGATTTCATTTGTTTTTCCCTTCATTCCTCTTGGTCTTGGCTTTCCATCCTCATTTTAACTGACTGCTTGTTCTGGGACAGCCCTCAACCCTGACCATCGAAGCCACCGGTCTCTCCTGGGAGTCCAGAGCTGCGCCCTTTCCCGGGTGCCCATGGCTGAGGCGCGGCCACTGGCCTTTCCACTGTGCCTTCTTTTACCCTGGAAGTGACACTCAGTTCCTGTGACTTCTGCCGCCCTCGCTCCTGGGCTGCTGCCGGCGCGTGGCGTGCTGCTTCCCCTGTGACGCTGCCTGTGTCTGCCCACGAGGGGCGTCTCTGCTGCTTCTACCTTGACAGCTCTGCACAGTGGGGCCTGTCCACCCACAGGCTTTGTGAGGACATAAATCTTCAGTGCCTGGCAAACACTAAGCGCACATGGTGAAGGTAGGTGCAGCGCTTGAGGGAGCCACCCACCTCTTTCTTGGTGGCTGAACATTCTGCCTTCGAGCACCCACACATCCCCTGCCCAAGGCTCCACCTGTTCACTGGTGCCCCGAGCAGCCCCTCCCCCGGGTCCAGGCGGTCCCTGAAGCCAGCAGTAACAGCCAGTGGGGCTTGGCCCACATCTGTCTGCGTTTCTGGACTATCTCTGGTTCCTCCTCACAAAAATATCTGTCAGTCTTCTGCCCATTTTTAATTGGCTTTTATGACTTTTTTTTCTATTGTAACAGTTCTTTCCATATTTGAGTGACTGGTACGTGTTGTGCAAGTATTTTCCTGCCCTGGGCTGGTGTCTCATTCGTGGGAGTGTCTTTTGCAGAACTTGTTTTATATTAACTTAGTCCATTCTCCCATGCTTTTTATCTATTAAGCCTTTGTTTTGTCTGTATGATCACCAACTGAGATCATCTAATTTTTCTGGGTTTCTTTCCCTGGAAATTTTATAGCGTTCATCTTTTTTTTTTTATTGAGGGAAAGAAAGCTCCTCTCCAAGAAAGGGACAGGAGGGGGCCCCGAGCAGGTTGTTCCCCTATAGCTTGCATTTTGATTTAGACCTGTGACCCATTCTGGGTTAAATTTCAGGAGGAGTTCAAGTAGTCTGTGTCTTGATGTCCCCACTCTTTGGTTCAGTCAGTTCACTTTCCCTTCGCTGTGCCTGTGTTGCTCCTGCTGTGGCCTCAGCTTGAGGTGCAGGAGACATAGTGCGGTACGGCTTGGCTCCGAGGTCGTGCTCCTCCTCAAGGTCAGAGCATCACAGTCTCCACTTGCGCCTCTGCTCCAGCGCCAGGAACCCTTGCCTGCTCCAGGTCACCGTGCATGACAGCGACCTCGAAGTCTGGGTGCATCAGGGTCTGCGTCGTGCCGCAGTTGCACTGCGGCTTTTTCAGTGTGACTGCTTCTGAGTTAAAGATGCAGGGTAAATTCAGAGAGATGGCCTAGGGGTGACTTGCTGGCACCAGTAATTTCCTGTCACTAGAAAATGTGGAATTTGTTTTCCCACAGGCTTTTTAACAATATTTCATAGGGAAAACTATAATTATACATAGTTATAAATTTTAGTAAGCAAATGCATTGTAACAAGGTTTTACATGTATATGAAAAACTTAATTTAACGGTCTTTCTAAATGAAAATTCCTATCCTCATTTTGTAATAGGAAGGACATGTAGGTGGAATAGTTTTACCTACACTCCCATGACAGATCCAGCATCAAAAATGTGAATGCTGGACTCCAGAGCACAGCTCCATGGAGACAGTGAAGCAGGCAGGAAGACATGGGCCCAAAGCGTAGCATCAAGGGAACAGATGGTAGGTCAGTGTTGGATAGACAGAGAGAGCTAGGCAGACACACAGACAGGCAGAGATGGACAGACAGCTAAATAATGAGTACTGGATGCAAACTCTGCTAAAGATGCATTTTCTCTTCTTTGTAAATGTGAGTGGATGACTGAAGATCTCTGGACATTTCTAAGAGTGGATGTATTTATTGTTGGTATCTCTATTAAATTCTATTGTAAACCAGAAGAGCAATATTCATGCCTTTGGGTAAAAGATGACTCGGTGTCACTCACTAGCCCAGGTAGCAGCTGTGCACTGTGGCCAAGGCACTTCTGATGGGTGTTTTTACTTGGCCTCCACCTGAGTTACTGCAAAGCTGGTGAGTGGAGCATGCAGTGTCTACCAGGTCCTGGGCCCTGGGAACTGATAACATGTTAAATGAAAAGGTTGTCACTGAGCAACGAAATGCAATGAAATGGATCTTGCTAAGAATTTCAGTCTTAAAAGGGAGAAGTCTTAACATCCAGCTGCACGAGGAGCATGGGCAGGACTGCAAGGAGAGCATCGTGCCTGTGGGGTGTAGACCAGCCCAAGCTGGTGCTGCCCCACAGGCAGAAGCCGCCTCCCAGGCCACAGGTGGCGAGAGTCAGGGCAGACGCTAAGGCTCTCGCTGGCTGTCCTCTGCCATGACTCCAACTCTCTTCCTCAAGAGAGCCGCTTAGGGTGCCCTTGCCCAGCTAAGCCCTAGACCAAGGGGCAGTGGGGCAGCACACCAGGGGCTGAAGGACAGCACGGTGAGACCCCTCGGGAGCAGGTGTGGGCCCTGCCTGTGCTGGGGTGCAGGAGATGAGACAGATGAGCAGGGTGCAAAGGCCAACCACCTGCTGGCACAGATAGGCTTGGCCCCAGGAGTGGCTTGCCTTAAAGGTACAGCCTACACTTAGCAATGGAGGTGGACACCCTTTCAGCCCTGGTTTTCTAGTTCCCCAGGTTCTGTGGTAGAGGGGCCCCACCTGTCCCCAGCAGGAGCTCACTGCAGCCCAGCTAAGCAGGGCAGGGGCGGACACCAGGATCCCAGAGGCCACTCAGGAAGCTGGGCTGCCTGCCACAGGTCTAAGCAGAACAGGCTGCAGCACTGCTCCCTGCATGGGTGCTGCCCCGAGGGAAGCCAGCCTGAGCCACCTGGGGCTCACGATGTGCCTGTGCACCCCGCCTCCCGGTACTGGCCAGCGCTGGACCCACAGACGCCCTTGCTGCTGCTGCCGTACCCTGCTCTCTCACCTTGGCCTGTGCTCTCAGTTGTTCATTTATGTTATTTGATGTTACTTATTAAACTTTCCGTAGCTTTCTGTTTACGACACACACAACAGGAATTTGGGGTCACTGTGACAAGGGGCACAGACCTTGCGACTTCCCTTTGAGCAAAGCTCCCACGCGTGTGCTCCGTACACTTCCACGTTGCTTCTGGGCAGTCCCAGTGGGACGGGGCTCTGCACTGCTTGGTGAGGGAGGTGGGCACTGTGCGCTGATCCATGGCAGTGCTGGAGGTGAAGACTGAATTTCTATTTTCAATAAATTAAATGTAATAAATTAAAAGAAATAAAAATATACTTTCCATAGCTTTACTGCTTTATTAAGGCCTAATTCACACGTTGTGAAAAAGCTTGCAATCCAATCACTTAGTCCACTCAGCTAAGTGCAGCCTTCGTTTTAATGAGAAAAAAATATAAAATCGCTATGAAACAGTTTCAAAATAGGTTAGTAGGACAGTTACAATAACTAATTCATTGCACCACGATGTTCCCAACCTCCCCTCTTGCCCAGGAGGAAGCTGTACACCTGCGGCACCCACCCAGCCCTCACCTCTGCCCCACCCTGCCTCCACCCCCAAGTGCCGGGAGTACATTTCCTGCTCGTACGGGTGTCCTTCCCCAGCAGAGGGCAGTGGTCTTGGGGCTACGCTCTTCTCCTTAGCATTGTTTATAGAATGTATTTCTAATTAACGTACATAGGCTGGTCAAAAATTGCGGTGTGCTCTTCCATTTAAGAAGTCATTGCAATAAGGGACATCTTGCCATTGATCTCCCCCAATACTCCACCCCTCTCCAGGACACTGAGCTCATGATCTGCGCCACTTTCTGGGGCAGTCCTGGAGCCCCCTCCCTGACCATCTTTGCGAAATGTAATTAGGGTGAGAGCGGCCGCTGCTGCAGGCTGGCCCAAGAGAGTAGGCTCCTCCTTGCCTTGGCCACCTCTCGCACTGATAAGGCGCCCTGTGCATCTGGCTCTTCCCTAGGGTTGGATGTAATGAAATGTAAACTGGAATCAGTTAGGGCCTGCAGGAAGCTGGACAGCCCTGGAAAGGCACTGGCCTAGGAGGAGGGCTGAACTGCTTCCAAAGGTGGCAAGAACAACAGCATAGGCGCATTCTGAGCCAGCAGCGGGACTGGACGTTAAGGAGGATTTGTGGCCGTGTGGGCTTATTCTAACATTTCTCAAACGTCTGCCACCTTTGGTAATCACACCTCCTGTAACATTTGTCTTGTGGCTGCTTCCACTTTCCTCTTGAACAGTCTTGTTCCTCATTGTGGCCTGTGCAGGACTGAGTAAGAGTGCGGGACAGGTGATGGTCTCTGGGCACTCTGGGCTTCCCCAGTGGAGGGCAGAGAGGACTCAGCTGGGCCTGACTCGGGAGGCAGAGGCAGGTGAGCGCATGGAGCAGCCACGCTGCCCAGCAAGTCCACAGCGTGAGCTCCACACAACGAGGGCCCTGGCGGTGGGTGCCAGGGAAGGCCTGGGCTCCCTCGCCTCCCAAAACTGGATGAAGAGTCATCATTTGTGAGGCTGGGCAGCGCAGGTGTTGCCTGACTGCACAATGTCTGGAGAGTTCAAGCTCTTTGGGTTCTGTCCAAAGAACTCAGAGAACCAGTGGACAGCTGGACACAACTTTTACTCAAGGTAAAGCAAGGATCATTATGGAAAAGATGAAAAAGAAATGTGAAGTGAAGGCAGGAAAAGCGAAGAGGGAGAGAAAAAGAAGACGGGAGGAGATAGGTCTGGAGAGCAGGGCCAAGCACGGTGGATGCGGGGCAGCAGGAAGAGGCCACTGTGGGTTAGAAGTCTATGCTGTCTGCCCATGATTCCCACCCATAACTGACAGGTCACACAGCCTGGCCAGCCTTTCCCTAAGCTCTGATGCTGCAGGGGCCAGAACAGAGTAGTGGGGTAGAAAAGAAGACGAGGAATCTCTAATAAGGCTCTGCTTGCTGTCCAGTCCAAGCAGCACATGTCGCTGTGCTCTTTGTGCAGGAGGAGGAGGAGGTCTTGCAAGCGGGGTATGCCACGTCCACTTTTCAGAAGTAATGAGATTTGGAGTGCTCTCACCACTGCTATTTCTAAAGTGTCTTTAATTCAGGTAGTAGCATGTTTGGGTGATGAACGTCTGAAGTCCTAAGCCAGCAAACGGAAGAAACAGCCCGAAGCAGGTCTTATTTGAACAAATGACTCTGCCAATTTATAAAAGCACATCCAGCTTGGAGTGCCAGGGTCCTTCCTCAAGCCCTTGACATGGCTTGGGGAGGACAGGGAAATGGCACTGCCTTCCTGGCTGGGATTCCAAAGCACCTTGTTGTCCCCAGAGCCTGTCATTCTTCTGGGGGAGCCGTGCTCTGACTCAGGAAAGGAGTTCACGCTTGACTTCAGCTAGTAATTGGATGATATGTAGTAAAGATTCAAGAAACTTATACAGTGGTAGGCAATTGAACTGCTGAGTCATTAGATTCAACGTACTGCCGACAATTAGCTGGAGGCAGCTCATTTTGTTGTCGCTAATCTTGACATGAGACAGGAATGGTGGCTTCCCTGCTGCTCATCAGGGTCGGGTTTGATCCATTAGTTTAAATGTTGCTGACAAAGACATACAACTGAGTGCTCTGGAGTCCGTGCCCGCGCTTTCCATCACGAGTCCATCAAGCTGACTCCCAGTGGACACAAGCTTATCCTGCTTCCATGACCGAGAGTGAAGTGTGTGGCCCTGCAGGTGTGGCTCTCCCTGTCTTAAAACTCCGGACCCTGCGAGTCTGCCTGGCACATGCTGCTACCCAGTGTTTATGGAAGATTCTGCCAAGTTCTCCAGGCTGCCACACACAGCCCCTCAAGAACTTGAGTGTGCACTGAGATACACTCACAGATGTGTGATGAACAGGGGTGGGAATGCCGAGGCCCCTGGAGCCAGATGCCCCACGGGTGGTGGGAAGGGGCCGTGCTCAGGGGCCGGGTGCCGCATGGAGGACCAAATACATGTGTATCATTTGGCAAGCAAAGAAGAACAATCCCCAAGCCTGCATCCCCATGCGGCCCCTGAGCACTGAAGTGCATGCATGCAAGAATGAGGTAGTTCTGATTTCCTTCCATAGTTAACCATAGTAAACCAGCCCTGCATGAAACAGGAAGGACTTTGTCCTTATGATGAATGGGAATGCGTTCACCCGAGTATCAGCCTTGATTGCTTACATGAAAAATAACTTTACATGTGGGCAGATTTGCTAAACTTTGGTTTTCTGATAACTATATTGCCCAAAGCAGGGCCTTTCAGAGTGTGTGTGTGTCTTAAAGCACTTTTTATAGTATCACTTTGGGCAGTCTTGGCTTAAAACACTTGCAGGCCCCCCCACATGCTCTGTGTTCTGGTGGTGCTTGTACCCCTTTGCCACGAGGGACCCCAGGGTGCCATGACACCCACGTGATTCACAGTGATTCCTGTGTCCATGGGAGAGGGCCTCTCCCAGGCCTAGACTTCCACCTTCATGTTCTACTTGGCGCTTTGGCTGTGCCTTAGCTCGGTATCAGTATGCTTTGCCAATGATTTTTAAAGCACAAACAGTATTTCTGAATTTCAAGTTTGCATTTTTCCTCCTCTTCACTTACGGTGTTTATTGATTTAGAAAGCTCCCCAAAATGGAGTGTTCCTTCAGAAGAGAGAGCTGCTTCGGAGAAGCAGCGAGCCCGCGGCGCTCTGCCCAGGGTGGACAGCTCGCTGTGGCCCTGTGAGAGAAGGGACCAGGAGTAGCTCTGTGGCTCTTCTGAACCCGAGTCGCCCCAGGGGTGAGGCGGTCATCACTGCAGACCACTGGTGCTGTGGAGATGGGCGGCCTAGCGGAGGTGGCGCAGTGCCTCAGCCAGGCTCCGGAGCCTCGGCCCCGCCCCTTCAGCCCCGCCCCTGCCTCCCTGCTGCTTGGGTGAAGATGTTGAAGGATGTAAGGGAAACGCCCACAGTGAGCAGAGGGGGATGGGTTCTGAATAGAGAAAGTCACCCAGCACTGAGCTTTTATGTCATCTGCTAGGTTTTTTAAATGCACGTATATTTTAAGTAGAAGATTGCATTTCAGTTTTACAAAGTCCAGGGTTCTGTTCTGATTTTACTCAGAGAAAGACCCAGAGTGGGACAGCTGAGATTTCCCAGCCTTGGCCCCAAGAGCCCTAAGTGCTAGCATTCCCTGCACAAGAGCAGCTTCAGGGAGCCACACAGCCACGCGGCGGTGAGCAAGGTGGGCGCCGAGCCTCCGCATGTCCTCTAGCCAGCAGCCCCAGGTGCTCGTGCAGCCCATCACCGTGGGCCTCCCTGGCCTCCCTTCCACTTCGCCTTGGGTCTGCAGTGCTTCCTTACCTGTTCACAGGCACACTCCCACCCTGCCGCCTGGCAGGCATGCTTCTCTCCGGGGAGCACATGGTTGCATACTGGAGAAGAGCTTCCAGCAGGTTCCGAGCGTCTCAGTCACCTCATTGCTGGACCACAAACCCAGCAATGACCTCTCTGAATAAGGACAGGCTTCCAGTCTGCTGGCAGGCTCCAAGGCAGGGTGCTGCGGCAGCAGGGCCTTGCAGAGGGGAGCTGCTCAGGTCCTGCCCGCCAGGTGCCAGCTCGCAGGGAGGACAGTGGCCTTGGGAGAGACACACCCGTCTTGCCTGCACTCCAGGTATCCCCCCCCCCCCGCCTGCAACTGGCCTCGCCCTCAGGGCAGGTTAGCTGTGCTCGCTGGGCCCAGTCACCCTCCTGAAGCCTCGGAAGATCTTTCTGTTGGAGCCATGACTTTTCCAGGGCAGGACACTTGCGCGATTTTCTTACACTTTTCAGCGGCATTTGTATGGAGGTTACGTGCTTGTTACCTGGTGGTGGGTAGGAATGTACAGAGGTTCCTTATTTAATGGCCAAATGCAGATCTGGGCACAGCCTTGTCCCACAAATTGGTGGCTAAGTGAGGAACTGGGTCCGGTGTAGGCACTGCGATAGTAAGAACAAAGGAGCCGCCAGGAAAGCGCAGCTGGGCGGGCAGCGCTGGGCGGTGTGCGGGGCCTCCCAACAGTTCCAGAAAAGTTGTACTTTCAGTAACTTATGGATTTCTAATGAATTAATGTGGATTATATTCAGTAAGAAAATTAAGCCAGCCTGGGGATGTAGCTCAGCAGCACAACGCCTTCCTGGCAAGCACGAGGTCCTGAGTGTGCTTCTTGGTTGGCACCAGAACTAAACGAAACAGGATTAAGCCAGTTGCAGTGCAGTCCACGTTGGTCAGTCTGCGGATACGTCACGGGCACGTGACGGCAAACCTTCATCTGCATCAGTGAAAATCAGAAAGACGGTGGTGTCCAGAGAGTGCGTCCTGGAGGAGCACACCGAGGCTGTCACACGCGGTTCTCATCCAAGTGAGGCTGCTGTGCGCCTGAGGCTCAGGGTAGCGCCGCTCACCTCGAGTGCCGCACCTGGCGCTCTGGCTGCTTGACTCCTGCAGAATGAAGAAACTGCGTCTCCGAAGCTGAGACCATCACTTTTGATGCCCTCGCCTTGCTAGGTTCTCAGTAAGAATAAACGGTGGGAAGGAAGGGTGCAGCCTGAGTGGTCGGCACAGATCTTTCCTGGTTCCCGCACCCCCTCACCTAAGCTCACGTGACTAAGCGGCCATCGCCCCTCTGCGTGGGCGGGTCAGCACTGCTCAGCGAGGAGCGCGTAAGGCCCCACGATATCTCCTGGTCTAGTTCAGTCCATGTGCCCATTATTAATGGGCTCAACAAGGAAGAGAGGGAAACAGCGATGAGTGCGGTGGTATTGTGAAAACTCATTCACACAGGAGCAGAGCCAGGGGCCAGATGGGGCTCTTGGCCAGGGAGGTCCAACAGCGGCATTGTGGGCCCCCGTGTGGGCGCACCAGGAGGACAAGCCGTTGAGCTAGGAGGACTGCGGGGTGCTCTCCACAGGGTCCTGGGAGGGAAGAGTGTGGCTGTTGGCTTTCTCGCATGCGCACCTTCGACGCTCCCACTACGGGCAGACGCCAGCTGCCCTGTGGAGTCTCTCATCACTGCCTGGATAGAGCGGCCTGACAGCCTTTCTTCCCCTATCACACCACCAGACAGAGGCAGGAGCAGCCTGCCCTCTGCGTTCAGCACAGGTGCTCAGCACGGCTTAGCTCCCAGGGCTGTCACCCTCAGGGGCAGGTCTGTGTCCTTCCTGGATGGAGGTCACTGTGTTCCCGGGGCTGGGCAAGCACCCCTGGGGTCTCCATACGCATGCGGAGAGGGCTGACGGGGCGTCACAGATGCTGCTCAGGGTTGTGCACCCCAAGCGGGGTGTGGGAAATGCCAGGCGTCTGCGCTGCCCCGTAGTACCCATTACAGGATGCCACCTGTGCTCAGGTTATTACTAACGGCGGTTAGAGTTCCTGGGTTTAATATAAAGTTAAGATGTTTTCATAAGCGCTTTTATAGATGACACACTGTACTCTTCTCTTCAAATTTCTCAGACTTCTAGTTGCAAAATCCCGATCTGTAGAGATTTCACTTTGGAGAACATGATTAAATCCAAGTAGCTCACTTTCCTTGACTTTCTTCAGGCTTTATTTAATCTGTCATGTTTCTGTGTTGAGCTAGTTTCGCTTCTTTTAATACTCCTGAACAATGGACTAAAAACTGTGTGGTCATCATTTTTTTTGGTATGATCAGCACCCCTGAGAAATGGTGGAAATAAAACTATTCGTTTGGCCAGAAAACTTTATTAAATTCACATGACATAAAATATATGATTACAAGTAAAGATTCAGAAAGGACTAGGGATTGAATCAATTGCCTAAAAAATGGCCAAGGCCAGAATAAAGCATGCCTGTGGGCAGTGCTTTGTGCCCCGGCACCCATTTGTGATGCCAAGCTCCGTCTGCAGAGTCGCGGGAGGTGTGGTACCAAATGCAGCCCCACACGCATTCAGGGCAAGCTACGCCCACGGGAGACGTGTACAAGTGGCGGCTGTGCCAAGTGGTCTCCTTGGAGATCTCCATGTGAAGCATGGTTTGTAATTCAGCCTTGGGCAGGAATCAGTTTCTCTTTCCAGGCCCCACTTTTTAAAAGCCTGAAATAAAACAGTAACAAAAGTAGTTTATCAGGATACCATCCATTCATTGGAACTTATTTATCAGTAAGGTAATAATGTATATTTATATAGAGAAACATGTGCATACACAAATATGAAAAGAATCTTTTAAAATAGGTGGAAATGTTCACAGTGCTCAGAGAAAAAGGAAGCCCTGAGAAACTGTGATCTTTTCCCATGGAATTGGGGACGTCAGATTCGGGCTGAGGACCTGAGATATGGTCCCACCCATTCTCTGTCACCGACCACAGCCTGCACCGGGTGGGCTCTGGACATGGCGTGCAGCAAGTAGACCACTGCTTCTCACAGACATCTTCCTAGGTGTGCACACTCAGTGCCCCGCTGAGCGGAGGGCCAGCTTGCAGGGCCCCTCGAGGTGGCAGCCCTGCAGGAGGGTGCCCGTCTTCCGTACAGCCCCTGAGGTAACACAGACCAAATAGAGCCTGATCATTAGGAGTATGTTGTTCCATTGGGCAGTGTAGGAGTCAGCATTGTTCTAAAAAATGTGAAGTTCTTGCTATTCTCTTAGATTGTACAATCAAGATACACATTCCCCTGGAAATTTCACTTTCATTTTTTAGGTATCAATGATGCTCTTCCTCCACTGAGGCTGAAATCTTACAGTCTGTTTGGGAGTGGTGTTTTATGCCATGTGATGCTATTTTCAATCTCTAGGGCATATTGAGGACTAGAGACATTTGCTAGTGGTTTCCACAGGGATGGGAAGGCAAGGAGTACAACCAAGCCTGGGACTGGTCTCGGCGTTGTGGACTAGCTCGCCCTGCTCATCAGTCAGTGCCAGTCAGTGCCGTGTTCCTGCTGCTGGCCTCTGTAGGTGGCCCTTGCCTTCCACTAGAATGGAGACCCTGAAAGGACTGAGGCATTTGTTTCCTTTTTCGCAAAGATGAGAAAATAGGGCCAGCCAAATAGCTCAGCAGATTTAAGTGTTTGGGAGTGGTAATTTATTCCATGTGATGTTACTTTCAATCTCTAGGGCGTATTGAGGACTGGAGACATTCTGCTTAGGCAGATGCAGGGGCTGGGAGTTCGATCCCCAGGTCTGCCATGCTGGCCCAGCCCCCAGAGCATGATAAGAAAGCAACTAAGACTGGGTGTGGTGGAGCATGCCTTTAATCCCAGCTTTTGGGAGGCTATAAACAGGCAGATCACTACAAGTCTGATTTACACAATGAGACCCTGTACACCCTGTCCTAAATACAAGACAGAGAGAGAGAGAGTACGAGAGAGAGAGAGAGAGAGAGAGAGAGAGAGAGAGAGAGAGAGAGAGTAGCTGGGGCTGCCCTCGAGCTGAGGGAACAGAGAGCAGTGGAGCAGTGTTCCTGCCGGTGTGGGCGACAGATGAACCCAAGGCGCACAGCACCTGCATCTCACCTGTGTCAAGGGCTCAGATAGTCAGCTGCTCATCAGAGCCAAGAAAACTACACCCTTGTTCTTAACACGAACCAGCAGGGCCATCTTCTCTATAATTTAGCAGACTTTTTTGGCAATTTCTCAATAATTTTAGGAATACATATGCACGCGTTCCCTTCCCTGGGGCCTCTGCTCTGCGGGAGCGAACAGCTTCGCTTCTCAGTACTAACACCCTGGCTCTGTTCTATTTCATTTTAAGACTTTGTGTCATTTCTGTGTAAATTGTACTGAAATAATTAGATTAGCATTTAGGAAATTAAAGCTAAATTTCAGTGGATGCAATAGACACAAGTTAAATTAACAGCAGGGCTTTGAAGGCCTGACATTTTAGGAGAATGTACCGCTAGGGCACATGTCGCTCAGCCGCGCAGGCCCTGACTTCAGCATGCGCAGTGCGAGCGGCGAGGACTCGAAGGTGGGGAGCGCGGGATGGGCTTCACAGCCGTCCCCGGAGTTTGGAAAACTCCTGCAGACTGTAGTTATAAACTCTATCAGACTTGTTGAAGAGCGTTACACTGAAAGGTAAAAAGCTACATTGAAGGTGCGTTCAGTCAATACTGCCAAAATTCTCTTTTAAGATTAGAAGATATAAAAGCAAACATTTTTAACAAAGAAATTTCCATGAACTTGGTATCGGCAGCGTGAATCCCTGTGCAACTTTGTGCGTTTAGCCATTTAAATGAAGTCGTTGGCACTGCGCCCCCCCACCGCTGTGGGTGGCTCGCTCCCTGGCTTGCCTTGGTGCCGCCCGCCAGAGGAGTGGCCCCAGCAGTGCCCTTCCCCGTGAGGATTCTAATTCCTGCGATAGATACTCAGTGCAGCTGCCAAACATTTGCGGTTCTCTGCCCCATGGGTGCTGGTATAGGGTGCTGGAATAAAGGGCCCAGGAGGGAGAGCTCCCCTCCGGCTGCCTGAGGCCCGGAGCTGCAATGGCACCGGCAGTCTTCCATGGCCGGCATCCACCTGATGAGTGCTGGAGCGTCAGTGAAGACTGCAGCCCTGTTCTTTAAACTATGTAAGTACCGAAGAGCACTCTGGAGTGCTGAACAATCAAGTTCTACGAGAGCCCAGGGTAAGACACTCCAAGGCTGCCCAAGGCCGCGGCACCACCAGCTGTCCACACCTTGCAGAGTCTCACGCGACCTCACAGCGCCATCCTCTCAGTTTTGCAGCGCTTGACGACAAACGCAGATGTGGTGGCAGCACCACCATGGAATGCAGGGTGCGGGCTCCTCAGAAAACTAAATCCTAAATAAAAAGAACCGCAAATGTTTGGCAGAGACCATGAGAGGAGACCATGTGGGAAGGCACTTGGCGTCCTCATGATGTCTGGGTGGGAAAGGGCAGTTCCCAGCCTGCCCGAGGCTCTTCTCCACTCGGGGGAGGACGGAGCTAGAACCAACCTCGCTGCCGCGGACACTGCACTCCAACAGAAGCTGCCTGGAGAATGCTTTCCCACCTGCCCGGGGATGGGGCTCTGCACACACCCGAGCCCTGGGGGAAAGCTCTGTGCAGCCCACAGCCTGTGCTGGGAGCTGCCAGGGAAGCTGGGCCAGGTGGGACGTACCCTGGGCCACAGGGTGAGAAGCCTGCTGAGAGGGTGCTAGCAAGGACAATGGGGCCCCAGGGCCCCTGAGATGCCTGTGGCAGGAGCTGAGGAAGCGACTCAGCTTTGGGGTTGCCAGTTGCTACTTTGGAGGGACCTACTGAGGAGCAGAGCAGCAGATTTGTACACTATGAAAGGATACTTTCCCCCAATCCCAACTGCTAACCCACAAGATTTTTATTTACATTTCAAAGAGAATGATTATCTTAACAGATGAAAATTTCCCTTAGTTTCAGACAAGGCTTTTAATTTCTGGAATTAAAGTAGGTTATTATGATGATTTCCCATTACAAAGTAGTACAAGCATAGAAAAAAAGAAAACACAAAAGCAAAAAAAAAAAAAAAAAATCCTAAGAAAAATCTATGTTTCCACAATCCTAAATATTTTCCAGTTAAATTTGGGAGCACTGCCACTGTTGCTCTGTGTATCTGTGAATGGAATTTTTTCCAAACACGACTCAATACTTTTAACTGTTCTGCTTGCTTTTATCGTTTCGTGTGTAGCCGGTGCTCGTGTGCATTGTGCGCACCCCGAAATGCTGCTTATGCCCGAAGCATCTCCCTTGCATGGCTGTTGCCTTAATGGGATGCTTTTTGCTGGCAATTTATGTTTCCAGGTCTTTTAATGCTATCCTGGAAATTGCAGTGAATTTAATTATGCCCATTTTTAAAGAACCTCTAAAGATTTCTTTAGAGTAATTCTTATAATGGAACTTATAAGTCACATGTTAGAGGATAGCACAGTGTGGAGATTACTACATTGATATCCAAATTGTGCTGCGCATATCCCAGTATTCATTAAACCCTGAAGTTCTTAGGGTAGCACCTTTCACCAGGGCTATTTCACTGCATCTTGTTTTCTGATTTGTCCTTAATACAAGCTTTCAGCTCCTAATCAGAAGCCAGGGATGGTCTAGGGCCATACCGCCCTGAACGCGCCGGATCTCATCTGGTCTTGGAAGCTAAGCAGGGTCGGGCCTGGTGCTTGGATAGGAGAAGCCAGAGTAGCTCCTTCGCCCCTCTCAGGGCCAAATTACTTTCGCATGTCAAAGCGCAGCCAGGGCTGCCTAGGTTCCCCTCAGCAGGTGGGCTTTGCTCCTGGGCCCCCAGCACCTGCGCTCCCAGCAGGCGATGGTGGCACCGTGGGGGTCTCGGGGGCCTGGCGCAGACTCTCCCACAGTGCAGGGCACGCCTTGCTGTGCCTCTGTTGTTCAGCTGTGACTCACACCAAACGGCCCACACCAAACCCAAGCTTTGGGCAAACCTGGCCTCAGCCTGTGGCGCTGCTCAGCCTCTCACAGTGTTCACATTTTTTGCTGCATGGGACAGCCACAGATTGACTGTGGCACTGACCCCAGGGCTGTGCCCCAGAGCCTGGGACCACCTGGATGTGCATATCTTTAGTTGTCCCAAGTCACCTGGTAATGCCACCAGGCTTAGAACAGAGCCCTGGAGAATCATGTCGGAGACGCCTGGATTCCACACCACACAGCTTTGCTGCCACACTTAAGCCCTGCCACGGTCCTCTGTGAAGAGCGAGGAAACGCACAAACCCTTCCATGCCGCGCTGCGGCGAGGGACAGAAGCCAACCAAGTTCCCAACCCGATGTGCTGGTGAGCCTGATGGACATGGCTGCTTCAACACCTACGGGACTGAGCCCGGCTCCTCCCTCCCGTCTGGTGCTGCTGGACAGTCCTGGCCCAGCAGGGTGGGGCCTGCTGGGTGCCCCAGGAAGGTACCGGCTGGCTACTCCCCTTGGAGCCGGAGCCCGCACGCCCCCAGGCACGAAGCCGCCCCATCCTCCCGTCTCTTCTCTGCTCATTCTCTGAACCTCTGTTCTTCCCTGTACTGCTCTGCTGTCTCACAAAGGTGTGGGCCGGATCCATCGAGCCTTGCGGTCTGCGCTGGAGCTCTCTGGAAGCCCCTCTCGGTCTGTCCACACCGATCCTCTGCTGAGACTCCAGGCACCATGCACTGGGCCTCCTTCCAGTGCCCCAACTCCGTGCCCAGACCCAGCCGCATCCTGGATGAGTGCTTAAGATCTACTTCTGTGCTGTACTTCTGTTTCCTGCCTTCCTAACATGAGCATTTTTAAAATTTCCTCCGTGATATTCTCTGTCTCTCGACCCTGGTGGTGCCCACCGTGCACACTTCCCCTGCAGAGGCCTACTGGCCTTCTCTAAGGTCCCACTGTGAAAGCCCCGCATGCCTCTCTGGCCAGCTCTGTTGAGGAGCCTCTCGCCCACTGCCTCTCGAGGCCCATCCAGAGCCCGGCCTCCTGCCCCAGCTGCCTCTGCAGCGGGCCCCTGCACAGGGCCGGTGTGCTGTTCTCAGGGAATGCTGCTCTTGCTCAGTCGTGCACAGGTGTTCTCAGAGTCCTCACACTTGCTGACACAGAAGCCTGAAAAAAACTGCTCGCTGGTCCTAGGCTGGCTTAGATGTCGCCTCGGTCACCAATGCACCCTAAACGTGCAGCCTCTTCCGGAGGTTGCTGGGGCTGCAGAGGTCCTATGGACCTGGCTTCTGAGTGCAGGGAGAAGCTGGCCTATGGTCGTGAATTCTTCTCTAGACTTTGGGCCGAGGTCACTGAGGGCAGGTGCCGTTCTTCTGAGCTCTGCCTTAGGGTGGCCGTTTTCCTGCCCTACGCCTGCTGTGCAAGTAGCTGTTGGCAGTGTCATCCGCAGCACATGTACGCTATGAGCATCAGTGTGTAGACATTGCCCCGGCTTTGCCTCTGGCCCTTCATCTCTTTGTCCTACGTGTGAAGGAATCCATGTGAAGGGCAGGTGACCAGGCCTTCAGCTGACTAAGGCTTGAGGGCCCAGGGCTCCAGATGGAGAAACCTGGCTTCCAGGTGCCAGCGGTGGGTCCTCAGCACCTTCCCACTTTGACCCGGGATTCATTCCCAGCTTATGGGTCTGGCCCACCTCCAGAGAGCTGGCTTGTCCCTGGGGCATAGGTCCTGAAGTCCTGCTGAGTTGCTCTGTGGAGAACAGGAAATTTGTGATAGGTTGGAAGGGTAGGGACAGAGCCGCAATACCGAGTGACAGGCACAGCACTGGAGGTGGCCAGGGACAACAGAGCCCTGCCCTGGGTGGAGAGACACTCATCCCAGGCTTTCAACTCAGGCTGGCACCTGCGTGGAGCTCCTGGCTCCCTGCTTACAGTAAAAGCCAGGAACCTGCCTAGATACAAAATTGTGCTTTCCCCTGGTCTTCCAATGATCATGGAAGCATTTTGTGACAAAGGCGCAAATTGTGGTCTTAGAAGTGTTTCCTAAGTTCCACACTCTTCTGAAAGAAATCATTTTCTACAAGGGACAAAGCCATACTTTATCACAAGTATCTCCATACCCTGTCACATAAAAATCCACTCAGTAAGGAAATAGCGACTAAGTGGGACAGCACAAGAGTCTCACCTCTGTGCCCTGCGCCCCACGGTCTGAAGTCGGCACAGCTGTGGGGGAGGAGATGTCCAGCCTGGCTGGGACTCTGCCATCTGCTTGGGATGGCTTTCTCTCCTCCTAAGGGAGCTCGCTGCCTGGCCCCAGGAAACCAAGTCAGGGTGTGGGGAAGTGAGAGCAGGCTGGTGGCTCTGAAGAGCGATCACTCGCTCCACTCCAACCTGTGTTCTCAGCAAGTGCAGGGCCGCAGCCGGCCACAGCGCCGGGTCCAGCTTTCCGAGGTTCTCTCTCAGGCATGATTCAGCGATCACTGGCCACAAAGTAAGGAAGTGAAACCCTCAACCCTCAAGGCAATGAAAACAGAATAGGCGATTTCAAAAGACAAATACAAATGTTCTGGAGTTTCGTTTTTTTCTGAATTACTTTTATTATTTAACTATATTTTTAAAATCTTATTTTAAAGAGAAAATAATTAAATAAAATTACAAAACAATAGGAGAATAGCAATGATTAACATATTGTGTTCCATTATCTTTCAATTAGTTACTCAGAGCACAAGATACAGGTATTTAATTATCCAAACAATATTATTGCAAATCTTTCTTTTCAATTAGTTAACTTAGTCTTTTTTTTTTTTTTTTCTGGTACCAGGGATTGAACTCAGGACCTTGCATTTGCCAGGCAAGCACTTATTCTACTGAGCTATCTCCCCAGCCCCTAGTTAACATAAATCTTAAAAAGATAAATTGATGGTGTAATCATCTTAACAAATATACTTTCCTTTACCCTTCCTTCTTTTCTCCTTTCCCCACCCCAGTTTTTCCTTCTCTTTGAACGGTTTCTTCCCACTTTACAGTATCTACTGTGTGTTTTAGATCTTATTCACCCTTTCAGGTTCTCACACCAGGCAGCCAGTACGATGTTTACACACGTGACTCTGATTTATTTCGCTTGTGTGTTCTTGCCTATAAGAGACTGCAATGTAGCATGCATGGCTGAGTAGGACTCCACTGCATAAAAATACGGCACCTTTTGTGTCCGTTTCTCAGCTGATGGGCATCTGGGCTGTTTCAAGAGTTGCTATTACGTACTGGAACTATAAGCATGGATGGGCCTGTACTCCGAGGTAGGGGGCTCCTAATTCTTGTAGGAGGATGTGCAGAGTGAGAAGAGCGGGGTCACAGGAGACCGCGGAGCCTAGTGCTCTGAGGACTCTGCACACATTTCCAGAGCGGTTGCCGCCGTCCGCGCTCCTGCTGGTAGTGCAGAGGGCTCCTTCTCCCCATAGTGGCTCAGCATCTGTCATCACCTGACTTCTTGATGATGGAGGTGGAGGCTCAGTGTTGCTCTAATTTGCATGTCTTGCATGGCCAGTGAGGCTGAATATTTTTTCATATATTTACTTGTTTGTATTCATTCATTCATCTGAGAAATGTGTATTCATCTCAGACGCCCGTTTTGGGATTGGGTCTTCGAAATTAGTGAAGTGTTATTTATTGATTTCTTTTTATAGCCTCAGTAATAATGTTTTGTCTGAGGGACAGCTAGCAGATATTTTGCCCACCTTACGGGCTGTCTCTTCACTCTGCTTGCTGGAGGTTTCTCTTGCTGTGCACAAGACTTTTAGTAAGATGAGATCTCAGTTGCTGATTTTTTGGTACTTCTGTGGAGCTGGCTTTGCCTACACCAGTCTTCAGGAGTTTTTCTCATTCTATCCTCCATTGGATTTAGTGTTTCTGTTTTAATATTTATGTCTTTGACCCATTTCAACTTTAGTATAGTGCATGGTAAAGACATGGACCTAAGTTTAGTCGTTAGCATATGGAGAGCCAGTTTTTCCAGCACCGCTTATTGAAGAGGCTGCCTTTTTAATCCTTTGTCAAAGACAACCTGGTTAAGTCCCTCAGGAGCTGTCTCTGCATCTACTAGCTATCTTTTGTGTGTGTGTGTGTGTGGAACTGGGGATTGAACTCAGGTCCTTGTGCTTGCCAGGGAAGCTCTTATTTCCTTGAGCCATCTCCTCAGCCCCTGTCTCTGCATCTTCTAATCTGTTCCACCGATTCTCATCTGATCTTTTGCCAGTGCTTTGCAGTTTTCATATCAGTAGCTTTATAGTACAATTTCAGTTCATGGATGTGAAGCCCTTGTCTTGCCTTTGGTACCCAGAGTTGCCTTTGCCACTCTAGGCCTCTTCTGGTTCTGAATGAATTTCAGGATTGCTTTCTCTAATTCTGTGAGACGTGCTCTTGGGATTTTGGTCAGAGTTGCACTAAATCTGCAAAACCACTTCAAAAATACAGCCATTTTCCAATATATTGATTTTTCTTACCAAAGAGCAAGGGACATCTTTCCATTTTTTGATACAGTTTTGGTCTCCTTTTTCAGAGTATTGTAGCTTTCAATGTGGAAGTTTTCTTCATCTTTCCTGGATCACTCCTAGATATTTCATTATTTTGGATGCTTTTGTGAAAGTTATTGTTTCCCTAATTGCTCTCTCAGTGAGCTTGTTATTTGCATACAGGAAGGCTATTGATTTTGGAGTGTTGTCTCTGTATCCACTGGGGAATTTGTTGGGTGCCCTGGTGTTAGTTGTATATATATATATGTTGTGGTTGTTATCTGTTCTTCTAGGATTGTTTCCCTTACAGAGATGTAGGGAACTTCTTCATCTCTCTGAATCAGTCTTGACTTGAAACTCACTTTGGAAATAGAATTGATAACCATGTTTGTTTGTTTCTGGATTCCTGTAACATTGAGTATGTTGTTTTCCATCCTTTCACTTTCAGTCTGTGAAGTTTTTTTCGAATTCAATGTTTTTCTCGTATAAAGTATATTGTTGGATCTTGCTTCTTGATTCATTCTGCTACACTGGCTTTTGATTGGTGAACTGAGAGCATTAACATTGATGGTTAGGGCTGGAGGTTGTTTTCATAAGGAGCTCAAAATAATTCTCTCCAAGCTGTCCTTCCTCTGAGGGTTTATGCTGAGACTCTGTGCTCTCCTTTATAGGTGATCTGCTTCTTTTCTCTAATAGCTTTATCATTCTGATTTTCTGTTTAATTTCTGGAAACTTGACTAGGATACTTGGCTATCATGGGCTGATCAGGTCCTCAGACTCCCCAATGAGTGGATGGCGAAGCTAATCAAAAGAGACAGGTGGTGTGATTTTAGGGCTCCAGGAAAGCTTAAATCTCTAGCAAAATGCAAGACTCACTGGGGCTGAGTAAAAGAAATTCTCTGGGTGTCCTATATTAATTTAACTTTGAAACAAAGGAGGGGAACACTGTGGGAAGCACAGGAACTGAGCAGGCCTTCGGGAAACAGGTCAGAGACTTCCAGGTTGCACAGAGACTGTCTTATCTTGAGGTTGACACTCTGCACATTAGTGAGATGCTTATAGTTACAGTTTCCTTGTACTTCACAGGGGTGGAGCCCGGTGTCCTCAGCTGTAGCCCTATTTTGTCCTTGGAGGTGCCTCAGTCCCACAGCCACTGCAGACCCCAGCAGGTAGCAGTGACTCAGAGGTTCACTGGCTTCGAGTCCACTGCTCATCTCTAGATAAGAGTCCTAGGCTTGGAAGTCACACAAGGACACATGGAAGCCACTTGGTTGGCATTTGTCCTGTGCAGAGCTGCTTCACAGTGGTCTCCATATCCTGGCTGCCGATTTTTTTTTTTTTTTTTTTGTATCATGGCTAATTGGAGTTCTGGGGCTTAACCTATCTGAACTCTACCAGGGAAGCGTTCTGCTGTGATGCCTGTGAGCTGTGCTTTGCCCCTGTGTGCTGTCTCCTGCTTTTTCATTGACTCCGGTGAATCTTAAGGCTTTCTTCTCTGAATTGTCTAGCAGCTCCTGGATTGATTTCTCATGGCCCTTTGCTATTTTTAAGAATGTTTTTCTGTTCGTGATTGCTAACTGCAAGCCTTCTGTCTTTGAGGCTTTTTGTTGTTACGTTTGATTCTGTTGTGGATACTTTCAATGGGATTTTTGTCCTCATGGGCAACTGCTTCATCTGTGTTGCTCAGTTTCCTTCCTGTGTTGAATACTCGCAGGTTGCATCATTTTCTTAGGTCCCCTGCTTATCTGTCTGTGTCTGCCCCAGAGGCACTAAGCCTTGTCTTCGTGCTGGACCCCACTGCTGCAGCTATCTGAGAAATTGCTTCTGATTTAATGCTTTTCTGGAGCCTTGCTAGGTCGCTTTGTTGTTACCACATCAGAGAATCATGTGGGTGGCTCTCACGTTGTCCCACCTCATTTCACCCTGGTTTGTCTTTGGTGAAGTGGCTGTCTGAGGTTGCACCTTATTTAATTTTCTTCCCATATTCTTTCCTTATTTTCTTTAGTTTAATTCCTGGATTGATGCTCTTAAAGTGCATATGGAGAGTTGTTTTATTGCTAGTGCTTAAAAACCTTAGGAAGGGCCTGCTAGATAGCTCAGTGGGCTGAAGCACTTGCTTAGGCAGAGAGAAGAGACCAGGCTCAGTCCCCAACGCCACATGCCGTGCTGGCCCTGCCCCCAGGGGTGCACTGGGACAGTGAATGAGACTGAGTGTCGTTCTGTGCCTGTAATCCCAGCTCTTGGGAGGCTGGAACAGGAGTCCAATCTATGTAGTGAGAGACCCTGTAGAACCTGCACTAAATACATTTTTAAAAAAAGAAAAAAAAAAGACTTAGGAAAGGACTGTTCTCTGAAACATGTTCCAGATGTAGCTGGCTTTGAGTTGTTAGTCTTTTCAAGACCCTAACTCCTCCAGCTGCCTGCTGGGCCCGGTCCCTTGCTCTTTGGCACTATACCACAGTATTCCCTGTGATCCTTAGTCGCTCGCAGTCTTGGAGCACCAAGAAGATCTGCTGATGAGAGCAAGCAGGTAACTTCTGGCTAAAGAGGTGCCATCGGCAACAACAGCAGCCCAAGCACAGCCTCCAGAATGACAAACTGAGGTAATCATTAATTTGCCACCTTTAACCATATTAACTAGATTAGTGGGGATTAAAGAGAGTATAAAACAAACCAGAAAACTGTATGTGTTCTGTAAGTCATTAGTAAATCAATTTCATCATCAGAGTTTAAAATTCAAAGGGGTTAGGGTGAGAATGCAGAAGTAAAAGGAGAGGAAGAGACAGGAACAAGGTTAGAGGACACAGAGGGACTACAGTCATTTTGGGGAAATGGCACATAAGACTGAAAGGAACGAAAGAAGGAGGAGTTGGAAGGAAGAGATGGAAGGGAGACAGAGGGCAGGAAGAGATGGAAGGAAGAGAGGGCAGGAAGAGACGGAAGGAAGAGAGAGGGCAGGACGAGATGGAAGGAAGAGAGAAGGAAGAGGTGGACGGAAGAGCAGAGCAACAATAGAGAGGCCGGAAGCCAGACTCACATTTGTGTAAATCAAGAACAAATGGTGACAGAGGAAACAAAATAAAACACAACCACTACAACAACAAAACAAGCAAGAGGGAGAGAGAAAAGGCCCACTTCCACATTGTCTCTGCTGTCCGTGGCACACAGCACGTGGAGAGTCCAGATCCATGTTGAGTTACCCCCAGCAGTAGCTTTGTGGTGGGGTAGCGGATAACCTCAGCAAGCCCACACCCTTGCTCCCCAGAAGTTTGGTCTGTAGTTTGGACTGACTTCAGTGTTCTGGTTAAATGTCATGAGGTGTCCTCCACAGGCCCAGCTCTGCAGCAGGCCACACCTGCGGGCTCTGCTCGTTGTTCTGGCAGCTCATTCTCTGACTGTGTCCTCATGTGCTTGTCGGGTCCAATCCAGGTCACAGTCAGATTTGTGGGGTGTTTTCTTGCTGAAGGTGAGCAGAGCCGTTTCTATCCCTTTTCATGAAGATTAAAATCAACTCTGTTCTCCCATCTTCATTTAAAACCTCGAGCTTCCCCTGCTGTCCTAACGCAGGCACTGCCTCGGGCCACACGGCCAGCTACGAGCCCCCACATCCCTGGCCACAGCCATCGCACTGCCAGGGGAACAATGGAGCCAGCACCCACACACTGCTGACTTCTGTTCTCTTTCCCTTTCCTGTTTCTTCAGTCACTGCTTCTAATAGGGTCTGCACATCTTTCGATAGAATTAGCTGTTTTGCATTGTTCAGCATGAAGCTAAGGCTAAGCATGAGCTGGAGGACGTGATAGTGGGACAGATATCAGCTCACAACATTCCTCCTCAGAGAAGGGTCTTTAACTCCTCTTCTCTCTTGTTGAAATAATTTCTGAGTTTCCATGGTGCAGAGAGGTAGAAATGTTTCTCAAGCAGTGCCGAGTCCCTGTCCCCTTCATGTCTCCTGAAGTGCTGTCCGGACTGTGGGGCATTTTCCAAAGGCCCAGGCCTGGGAGGCAGGAAGCACACAGCCTAGGCTCTGCTTAGGTGGAGGTTTGTCAGCTGCCCATGGACTCTGAGCCCACCTGGCCCGGGCTCCCTCTCCCTCTTCTGACCCAGTGCTATTTCTTGCCTGCTGGCTTTCTGTTCATAGGGAGAGACACTCCTCCCACTAGGCACAGGGCCTTGAGATTCTTCTGCTCTTACAACACCCAAGGCAATGAAAATATGCACGATGGTGGTCAACCGGGGACTGCTCAGGCGGGAGGAGCACGCCTGCACCCTGTCGCTTCTTCTGTCCCATCACCTGATGCCTCAGAAGCCTCTGCCCTCACCCTATCTCCACTGCAGAATGTCAAGGGCCCTCTGGAGGGGGAGAGGAAGCAAGACCTTTCTTTGCAGAAGCTGTATGTTCGCGCTCTTGCCTGGCTCTCCTTGTAAACAACCAGCCAGCCCTGGAGCAGAAGCAGCACCCTGGTGTTCAGAGTGTTTCCATGCGTGCTGTGTCTGCTTTGTATGCATTTACTTGTAGGTTTTATTTATCAAGTCCATTGTTGCTGTAATTCCTAATTCTGGATATCAAGATTAGCAACAGCGAACTCTGGAAGTGCATTCGAGAGGTCTTATGCTTAAGTCCCATTCTGCTTGGGCCGACCCCCCACTCCTTGATTTAATCTGAGTGTGAACACTAATTCACATCTCCATGTCAAGGATGCTTCTGCTGGCGTCCTATGTGACAGGAGTGTTGGAAGGATACTGAAACCATAAGAAGCAATCAAATATACATTATCTTGCTGAAGTTTTCTCTGAGATGGAAGAAATCATGCATATGTCCTGCCAGATATTTCTTTTAGATTTTATTATATTCAAGCAGAAGCCATTCCTTGGGGACAGGACATGATGCTACTTTATCAAGCATTAGAATCCACATTTATTTATTTTTGTTTTGTATTTTAGGGAAGGGTCTATAGGGTGTTCAGGGTCTCGCCACTGGATCGGACCTGTGGTGATGCACCAGTCACTGGGGACAAAGACTACCTTGCCTGACAACCATCCCCAGCTGAGCAAAGAGACTGGTGCGTGACACCCCAAGAGCTCAGCAGTTGTCTGCCTAAAGAGGACCGAGGTCTGCCTGCAGTGTGCAGCCGCTCCACTGCACTGGCCACAAGTGCAGACGTGGAGCATGTGCACCTTCACGTTTCACGCTGGGCCCTCTCGCAGCGTGAAGGTTCTCTCTTCGTGATGTAAGAGGCTAGAGTGGAGGCGTCAGATGTCTTTCTGCTGCTGGGATCTTCACACGGAGGCATGTAAAAGACCTGTCTCTGGCTGGGCACCAGGTTTGCCTCAGCTTCTTGTGGAAGAGTATCTCTTGCTTATGAAGTCACCCAACCAGGGTGCACCCAAGAGGGATATCCACTGTTCTGGAAATTTCCGTTTTAAACTGAGGGGTAATTGTATGCTTTAGCTTTATATGCAATATTGTCACAACTTAAGTTTGGAAAATATGTGCCATTAAAATTTATTTTCTTGGATTAGGATGGCATACTTAGTCGCCAGAAAGGAGCCATGGTTTCTGAGGAATGAGACCCGGGGCCTTGCCACTAGGCTCTCAGCACGCTGCATGAGGCCTGTCCTGGAAGTGGGGACCTGGACCTTATTTTTATGTCGGATTTCATTCATGTTGTCCTGGGGGGAAGAGGCATTCATTGATTTCCAAGTCTCATCCACTTTGTAATCCTGTCATTCTCAAAAGAAACAGCCCTGCTGAAGCCCCATGCCCCGCGCACCTCAGCGCTGCCCCCTCCCGGCCAGCCTATGTGTCTGGAGCAGGTGCTCTGAAGGTCCTGTCCCTGTGATGGTGACAGCCACTGGCCCATATTCCATATGCAATTTTAGCTTCTGTTTTGTTTGAAAATTATCAGAAAAAAATGATGTTTTTTTGTATCATACTTGAGGCTTTGTCCTTAATTTCCTCAGTGATTAAAAAAACAAGGTGAATGTCTGGCCCTGGAGTCCACACATCCCTAAGCCCAGCACTCTGGGTCAGAAGGGTCCAAAGTGAGCCCAGCCTGAGCAGCTTAAGGGCTTAAAAAGATCCTTTCTCAAAAAGTGGAAAAGCCTGGGGACAGAGTTCATGGTGCAGGCCCTGGTTTCAGTCTCAAGTACCACAGAAAAAGAGAGGCATTACAAAAAGACGTTGCCATAAATATTAACTAAATTAGTTCTGGGGATTCACATAGTTCCCAGTTTAAAATTAAAATTACCAGCTTGCAGCAAGTCCTTCCCGAGGACTCTACATCCTCCCTCCCCCAGGGTTTCCCCTGCAGACCCGGGCCTGCTGACGTCGCCTGTGGTCCCTGCAAGCCAAGCGCACACCAATCTCCCACTCCAGTTCCCTTGGTTCCTCGGTGTCATCTCAGTGCTTCGGCCTTTTCCCTCCTGAAGCTCTTTTCCAGGGCCTTGACCGCACACCCTGCCTCCAGAGCTCCTCCAGCTCCAGCACCAGCCACAGGCAGCTTCTTTGGTCCCCAGATTAGTCCTTGGCTCAGCTCTGCAGTTTTCTGAGTGCTCTCCAGCCTCTGGGTGTGGTCTAGGGACAGGAAGTTAACAGAGCACAAACTCTCTGCACCCTGGGGCTTGCACCTAGGAAGTGATGGCTGACCCTGATGAGAAAGGCCAGCAGCCCTGCGCTGACCAGGCAGGAATGGCACTGGCGGTGACACCTGGGCAGGTCTCCTGTGGGAAGTGGTGGCCAGGTGGGGACGATGAGAAGCAGACTATGCAGAAGAACAGTGGCTGCTTGTCAGGCTGCAGGGTGGGGCCAAGCACAGCCTCCACCTGAAACTGCATCCGGGACTCCATTGCCATGACCAGAGCCCGTGTTTCCATGGCTACCTTCCCTGCTCCAGGATGGCAACAAACAGCACTGACACTGTGTTATCACAGTGCCGGGAGGGCTCTGCTCTGAACGGCCTGCCCTGCCTTCCTGCAGGGTCTGCTCCTCCACAGCCCTGTGTTGCCCAGGTGCAGAAGATGGCCCACAGAGCATTTGTGCCCTAGGCCTCCCACCTTCACTTCCAGCACCTGCAACCCAGCGGCTTACCCACCCTCTGGGTTCAGGGTACCATCGTCCTCCCCCACGTGCTCAGCCTCCTTCCTCCCACTGTGGCCTAGGGCAGGCAGGGTGCAAGCTTAAAGACATAAGTCAGTCTCTCTGCAGTGCCAACAGGAGCCAGGGTCCTATCCAGTCCCACTTCCTCTTGGTCCTCTGTGGAGGCAGTGGCGACTGGTCACTGTCCTTGCTCTGAATGCTCCGGACGTGGTCCTTGCTGGGCAGTGTGGCTGCTGTCTGCCTGTGCCCATGCATGTCTCCCAGCTCCCACGCAAGCTCTCCCTTGCAGGCGCAAGGCCCTCTGAGGCCCTCGCCAGCCAGCCACAGAGTGCTCCCTGCCCTGACCGACCCCGCAACAGTATGCCCTCCCTGCATAGCATGCAGCCAGCTGTAGCAAGGAGCACGTCTTTGCTGGCCATTTTTTTCAGGAAGTGGATGCCTCCAGCACACACAGCCTCCTGCCTTGGGCTCCAAACCTGCCATGGCTGAGTGAATGCAGAGCTGCTGCATGGAACTGGCCACCATTAGCTTGTAATTTCTGTTTTCAAATGCTATTTCCATGATTATTTTGATTGCTCCAACATAGAAAAAAGTCATTCGAATTGTTGGTTTCTTATGAACAAAAATGCTCAGTTTGTTCTGAAAATATGCGAACACCACAAGCCACTGTAAATGTGCTTACAGCACTGCAGGAACCAAGCACAAATAGTATGAAAGCGAAACTTCAAGCTTACTTTCTTCTGGATTAAAAGGCGGGACTTTTGGTAGATTTGTGGGTGGTACGAGGTACTCACTCTGTGGGGTTGATGGCAGTTCCGAAGTCGGGTCCTTACTTGTACTATGAAAGCGGCCTTTGTTTTTTTAATGAGAAGTTGATGACACGTGCGGGGTGACACCATTTTAGGGCACTTTCTGTGATTGTGATGAGGGAGGGTTTCCCTGCTTGCCCAACCCTTCATAAGCTATGCGTGTGTTGTTATCTCCCTGCTCAAGGTTCCCTCAGTAGGAAGTGCAGAAACAGAGCCCTGGTGTATGACAGCTAATCTACCTAGCGATGTGGGCAGGAGCGGGAGCACAGGCATGGACATTCCCAGTGGGTCCTCTGGGGTGGGCAGTGCTGGGAGCTGAGCGAGTGCCCTGCCAGGCCTCTTCATGGGGTGGTGGCCAGAAGGCACCTCCCTGGGATGAGCCCACCAGGCTAAGCAGGGGCCTGCTCCCACTCGGCCCACTTGTGCTGTGAGCCAGCTTGGAAAACTGCTTAGAATCTGTGGACTTCAATCCTTATAACTAACAAAATTAAGGATTTGGCCTGAATTATTTCACTTCAGTCATTATCTGTGGCTCTTCCAACAACCTTGTACTGTGTTTCCAGCTCGGTTCCCCTGACAGTGAACCATACATATGTTACATATGTCCCATTACATTTCAGGAAGGGCATTCTGTCCTTTCACTGGGAATCTATCACCCAGTAAGCACAAGGCCACCCCACTTACGACCTTACATGTCCCAGTCCAGTGAGGAGACACTGGGATGTGGCTGAGTGCCCCTTGGGGCGGCCCACAGAGAGGAGTAAGAATTAGGTTGGAAGGCCATGCCCAGCCTCTCCAGTGGTGTGGAAGCCCCTCCCAGTGTCTGCAACCCACTCCACACCAACTCCAAGGCTTGGATTCCAGGAAGCCGAGTTACACACCCACATACATATTGAATTCCCTCCTTCTTGGGCCCTTCTGCCCACGTACCCTCCCTCTCTGGAGACTTTCCATTCCTTGTTAACTCATTGCAATCCTAGATCCATTTGAGTCTCAGAGCCACTTAAGGTCCACAGAGAGCAGATGCTTCCTGGAGACACCTGGTCCCAAAGCTGTGAATCCCAGTGGCTACAAATGAGTGCTGGAGCCAGGCTTCCCATAGGGCGTTGCTCTCTGGAGCTTAGCCAAGAACTGGCAAACTCAGGAGCTTCTTTTCTGGGGCAGCTGTACCCAGAGAGGGAGAGTGAGGCGCTGGGGCAAGCGTGCACTCCTCTTTCTCACAGTGTTCCATGCTTCTGACACAGACCCACCTCTACAGGGGCCTTTGGGGACAGATCTGAGCCATGAAGCACATTAGACTGTGATGGCAGAAAGACATGCATATTCAGTGAAGCTCTGTGAGGAGTAAGACAATATCCCCAAGGGCCCAACTGATCTCCTCTGTTTGGTTGGAATTAGATGCATGCTGTGCTCCATGATCTCCTTCTCCTTTGCATCACACTGACTTTGAGAAGTGTGTCATGGGAATTTATATTTGAAGAACAATACATGATTTGAAATATCAGTGTAGTGTGAAAAAATGTTTGTTTACCAAACATGCTATATGTAAATGACCACTATTTCCTTGATAGCTGCCCAGTTGGCCATAGATTGATGTGAAAGGATGGTGTGGACAGATAAAAGGATAACCAGCACACAGTATAAGGGCATGAAAGGGCTTGCTTCTCTTCCTTGCGCGCTTGCTCCTTTCCTGTCTTCCGTGACCTTGAGGTATTGCCCCTGTGCCATGCCACTGTACTTTGGAGCCAGATGATTATAGACTGAAACCTTTATAAATTGTGAGCTAAATAAAACCTTTTCTTCCTTAATTGTGGGAATTGGGCATTTTGGCTCAGCCATAGCAAAGTTACCAACATGGAATTTAGTTCCAGGAGTAGGGTGAGTATACCTGACATGATTCCAGAGCTTTTAGGGAGGGCTTATGGGAAGAGTTTGGGAAGGTTCAGACATGCACCTGATAGAATAGAGCTGAAATTGTTCTGTTGTATGTAGCTCAGGACACCAGAAGACTGATAAAAATATGCCAGTAAACACCAGGCTTGGGAGGTTTCTGCTTGGCAGAAGACTGAGTGCTGGACTCTAGATGACGCAGGTAAAGTCTTGATAGAAAGTTTGTCTAAATTTTGTTCATGTCCAGAGATTGCCTGAGACTGAGATGAAGGACAATGAACTAATTAATCTGGCAGAAGAAATTTCAAGGCAGTCAGATGTTGAGCTCTGGCATGGCTACTGTTGGGAGCTTTTAACCTGATATATGTTGGGAATCAAACCAAAGAGTCCAACAGGATGACTTAAAATACTTTAAGTTTGGTCAGGTAGGAAGCTTCAGGAAAGCTGTGGACAGCAAAGACAGTCAAGGAGATCTCAACTGCTGAGAAGGAACAGGGGAGCAGAAAAGTGGCCTGAGGGCATCGTGCAAAGCAGCAGTGCTCCACCCTTTGAAACCTGAAAAGTAAAACTGAAAGAGGAGGAAGCTGCAGAGCACTATATTCAAGACGGCAAAAAAAAAAAAAAAAAAAAAAAAAAAGAATGATAGCAGTATAGAAAACTTGTTACTTGAAACTGGATTCAGAGTGCTCTGTGATCCAGGCACTCGACCCCTACAGCCAAGAGGGAAGAAAGCCTGACTACTGGCCCAGCTGGCAGCAGAGCTTGGCGTCATCCACATCGTGCTGGATTTAGGTGCATGCAGAATGTGGGGCTCAGAAGGCTTCCACCCTGATTTCAGAAGGCCCAGGAGGCCAGGCAGTGCGCCCCTGAGGGGTGGTATATGAAGCAGTGCATGTGAAGCCCAAGGTGCAGTGGAGACCCCAGGAGTTTGGAGAAACCAAGTACATGGGAGGTCTAAGGTAAGCTGAATGGAGGGGTCAAAACGGGGCTAGGAGAGAAGCCATGGAAGCAGTGGCCACTGGAGCACTGTAGGGGTAGAGCCCATCAACCCCCTGCATCTCCAGGACTTAACGCTTGCCCTGCTTTGGTCCCGATCCTTGTGTCCCCTTTTTTGTAACATTTGCAATGAAAATCTTTATCTTGTGCCACTGAATGTTAGAACTGTCCAGCTAACTTGATTTGTGGCTGAGGCTCCCTTTCATCTCAGAGGAGACGGGACTTGAACTTTCCTGCAATGCTGAAGCTGCTAGGGTTTTGGCAACTCGCAAATGGATCAAGTTCATAAGGTTGTGCGTGACGTGTCGTGGTTCTGGGGTGACACAGCGCTGATGGAGCTAGTGCCAGTTCCTCAGCATTGCTAAACCCGTGTGTTGCTGTTGGCACTGCCAACACACTATGCCAGCGCGAGTGCAGAGGCTTAACTGACCCGGGCTGAACAGCACTTTCCCCTGCTGCTCTCGGACGGTGTTCAGCGTGTCCATTTCAGCTGAAAGGTTCGAGTAAGCGATTCAGCAAGAAGCCAAGGCCCTGCCCTTGGAACATCGCACCTTGCGGACGAGGAGGGCATGGAGGGTCTGGGAAGGTGCCTGGGTAGCCTGTGGAGAATACAGAGGCAGAAATGAGGTTTTGGGCCTTGCTGCTGCTGTTGTCTTCTGCGGCCTTGAATTGCCACCCCCTGCTCTGACCAGCTGATTATAGACGGAAGCTTCCACACACTGGGAGCTAAATGAACCTTTCCTTCCGTGCTTCTTGGTGTTGTGTTTTGTCCCAGAATAGATAAAAGCAACCAACAGATTCTCATAGTGAAGATTAAATTATATGATATATACCCACATGTCATAGGTATGATTTCTCTGCGTTTCCTATTGTTTCATAATTCCTTACACAAATTAAATGTGCATATTTTATAGAAGGCAGAATATGAAATTAGGCTGTAGTGTTCCCTAAATTACAGATATATCATGTGCTATGATTAGGAGAAGATTGAAAGCAATTTGAGAAATCAAATTGAGGCTATGAGTAACTATAATAGCCTAACTTTAAGTAGCCTACAACATTTTTCAGTGAAATTAGTATCTATAATTTCAGGATTCTAAATTATAGCCCATTACTTCTTTAAGGAAAAGTGACTTAACCGTTAATATTCTTTGAGATTGAAACACATTGCACATATATGTCATGCTTGTAGTGACTATTTGTGCAATGTCCAACATCTCTGTATCTTCAATACTACCATTAATAGTTAAAAGAAATACTTTTTCTTGGTCCAAACCCAGTTTTCTTTGTTTGTTTGCTGGTTGACTTTTTGAGCTGGGCTGTGCATCCACAGCCCGTGCTGGCTTCTAGCCCTGCACCCTCCCGCCTCAGCGTCCCAAGTGCAGGGGCTACCCAGGAGGCACCGCCCTGCCAGCCAGTTTCCATTCTTGTTTCACATCTGCGATGTGTCTGAACAATAATGTGGAGGAGCATGGTACCTAGAAATAATCTGATCATGCAATATTTATTTGAGTGACCAAATCAATTGGTTTTATCATTATCTTATATTACAGTATATGTATCACAAAACATTCTCAAATGGTTTAATAAACATTTTTTAATGTCAAAAGCACTAAGTAGTTTATTATATTGTGGTATGAATTTCTATAATGTACTGTATTAGCTCTAAAAAACTAGTAAGCTGAAATATAAAATACATGACGAACAATTATGTTGAATCATAAATGTAGTTATTTTAGGTTAACTGACATTTACTTGTATTTATGTAAACTTTAATAACTTTGAGTTTCTCGTCTTGATCCTGTTCTCCTGAAGGTGCTTAGTACTTGCAAAAGGATGTCTAAATATACCACACACACGTGCTGATATCACTTGGATGCAATTTTTAGGATGTACTTAGGTAAAGTTTCTGAAATCGCTGGTAAACTGCAATTAGAAGGGAATTGTCCTGGGATACTCATGCATATAATCAGTAGTTCTTAAATTTTAGAATCTGAAAATTGACAAATAGAGGTTTCCAATTTAATTCCATTTACTATGAAATATATGATACATATCTCAATTGTATTTTGCCTCAAGTGCAATATTTTTTAGTCTTTTGGTCCCAGGTGGAGTGACAGTCGCTGATAGCACCTGCTAATGGCTGTCCTCGTCTGTACCATGAGTAGTTCCTGCCGTGTCCCGTAAGATGCCTCGGGGGAGGGGCCCTGAGAACTACCCACGCCTGTCCAGGCCAGCAGTGTGCCGCAGTGCCTGGCCAGAAGTGACCGGCACCCTGCCTGGGTGGCTCGAGCTCTCCTGCTGCTCTCCCTCAAGGCTGCATCTCCCGGGTCAGGGCGTGGTAGGGGCTTCTCAAGACTCCCAAAATTTTGGGGGGATTAATTTTGTTTAGCTCATTAACTTTGATTTTATAGCAGAATATGTTTATTTTTTATTTCATGTGAATAGTAAATAAACATGTTAGTTTAATCTGAAGATACATAAAGAAGATGTTTCCTCCCTGAGCATCTGCTGCCACGGTGATTTATCCATTGGAAAGACAAGTGAACACCAGGTCCCTTGTAAGATAATCTCTGTGTTTTCCCTTCTGGTAGCAAAACAGCCTGAGGAGCCAGCAATGCTGGGAAGATGGAAGCTTCTGAACGCCAGCCAAGCAGTCCCTACGTGTTCGGCAAGAGACAGTCATTAATTTTCTTCTTAGATCCTCACTAATGTAGTTGAGAAACACATTCGAATTTAAAATACATATTTAGGACACAAATTGCTATAAACCAAAAGTGGGCTTGACTGAAGGCCGTGGAGCAGAAGCAGCGCTAGGAGCAGGCAGGTGCCATTCAGGCAAAACTGAAGTGAAGCATGCAGCGACTCCATTCCATAGGCAGCTCGGCAGCTGAGGGGCAGGGGCAGATAGCAAAGTCCAGCGGGGAAGGAGGGAGGTGTTGGACACCAGCCCTTCTCGGGCGGCTGCGGTCAAATCAGCTGGAGATCCATCGGAGTGAAGTTCCAAACAGTGTTCGGAAGGGCAGCACAGGAGCTGGACAGCGGGCTCTGTGAGCTCCCCCTTTAAAATCCATAGTGTTGAGTTAATGACAACACAGTATGGAAATGTCAACGATTCTTATTTATATAAAATGCACCCCTGACACCACACTGAGGGCTGAATTCAGTTCTTCACCTTAAGCCACTTGAAAAAAGAGAAATTCAGTACAGGATCTCATTAGGTCCCTGAGGAGCCCAGGCTGGGCTTGAACTTGCAGTTCTTCTGCCTCAGCCTCCCAGAGTGCTGGGACTACGGGCTTAAGCCACCATGTCTGTCTTTCATGGACCTTTTAAACATTTACTGGGGGCTGGCGAGATAGCTCAGCCAACTAAAGTGCCAGCTCAGGCAAGCCCAGGGCACCTGATTTGATCCCAGCACCGCCTCCTGTGCCAGCCCCGCCCCTAGGGCATGCTGAGCTGGCCGGGTCCTGGCATAATGGTACACGCCTGTAATCTGAGCACGGAGAGGCTGAAAAAGGGGAGGATCACTGTGAGTCGAGCTGTGGAGTGAACTCTTTAGCAACCAAATACATTTAAAAACATAATGATAAAAATAAAAAGATAAAAATTTGCTTACTTGTGAGGGATAAAAATCAACCGGTGCCAGGAATGTTTCTGTAGCCGTGCCACCCTGAGTATGCCTGTTCTGTCTGAATATTCAATGGAAACTAAAGCAGTATAAAACCTTCTGCTGTAAGTGTGCGAGTGTCCCTCCTGCAGGACAGGCCAAGCAAAACTAATCTTGTATCTATGAGAAAAAAAAATTACAGCTGCAAAATGCCCTTCCCTGAGGCTGGAGTAGAGAGGACAAGGCTCTTCCTTGCTGAGACCGTCCCCTGGAAGCCACAGCAGGAGATGCCTTGAAAATAGTGCTTTTTATTTTAGTGAGGAAACACTGAGTCTATTAAAGGTGAAGGAAAAATGTCAGTGTTGATTTATTTCAAACCAAATGAAGCAGGTAAGCTGGAGTCCAATGTCCCCCAGACACATGTCCCCACCCAGCTTGTCACTCATCAAAAGGTCAGGGTTGGCAGGGAACAGGGCTACTGGGGAATCTCTGCCACGATACGTCGAGGAAGCGGTGTTCCCGGTCACTAGGATCTGCAGCTACAGCGTATGCCACCTCTGCAAGGGTTTGAAAGGCTTAGGGCTGGTCTCCAAGCTGGTCCAACTGAAGCATGTCCCCAGATCTCTGAAGAAATGAAGATCCGCTCTAGAATCACACAATACGTCACCAGAGCCATCCCATTAGGCAGGAGAGCTTATTAAAATGGCTCTAACTTCAGGCTATTTATTGCAAATATAAAACAAAATGTAACTCAAAATGACCTCTTCGGGGGTATCTAGCTTTTCAGCTGCGGGTGGTGGACTTCATCTCACTGGGGAGAGACTGGGGATGGGAATCATTTTTTATTATTATTAATTTTATTGAGAAACAAATAGCAGTGAGACAGTTTGAAAACCAATTAGGACAGTTTCAATAATGAAAACATTGCATATTGTTTGCTTAGTGGTTAAATGAAGGAAAATTGCTGCCAGATGGTGTCAGTAAGATCTCGGTAGGTGGGTTCCAATGAGACCTCCGGCCTGAGCCCTCTGGCTTCCGAGCACACCTTTGTTTGCAAATACAAATGCAAGCACCTTTCTTCTCCACTTTGACTCTCAGTACCTTTCATTATTAGATGAATTTTATGGAGAAAATGTGCTTATTAAAAGTAAAGGTTACTTTTCCCTTGCCTTTGGTTATCTCTTTATTCTGTTAATTTTTCATTTTATTGTGAATAATTTTAATTGATTTAACCTCATTTATTCATTCTGAGTGTTACCGGGGTCTTATTCAGTAAGTCCTTCCCTGTGTCTGTTTTTTCCAGTCTTGCCTGTTTTAATGTTGAGCAGACTGGGTGTTTCAGTTTTGATATCTAGTCTTTGATTTAGGGTGAGAGATGCACACCTGCACGCAGCCCGGGGCATGTGGCCAGCAAGTTTTCCCAGTGCTGTTTACGGAAGAGGTGATCTTTCCTGAAGTGTAGCTTTTGGTCCCTTTGTCCCTGATGGGATGGGATGGCGGGATGTGCCTGGAGCCGTGTCCTTCCTCATTTATACATGCATGCTTCTGCGGACAGTATTGTGCAGTTTTTGCCACTTATAACTATATGATCTAACTTTAAATTGGACATTGTCATGTCATCATTGGAGGATGTCATGTCATGCTTCGTGATGGCTGCCCTGGATCGCTTTTGCAATTCTGGGTCTTCTTTGGTTCCATACAAGTATCAGGACTGTTCTTTTTTAGGCTTCTGGAGAAATGCTATTGGGATTGGGATTGGGATTGCTTTGAACCTATGTATCATTTTAGTAATGTTGCTACTCTGATTCTAATTTATTTGTCTAGGAACAGGTGATGTCTTTCCACTTTCTGTCATGCTTTCCTTTTTAAATGTTTTTATTAATTTTAGTGATAACAAAATAGCAATTAGACAGTTTCAAGACAGGTCAGTAGGACAGTTACAATAATTAGTGCATTGCATAATTGTTGTCTTCGTAGTGGTTATTCAGAGGACAGGATGCAGACATGATGTCTTGTCTAAACACTATTAATACAGATCTTCTCACTGAACTAAGAGAAAGTAGCTGTACTTCCATCCTACCTATTTTGCATACACATATTTTTTCCACTACACAATGATCTTTCATTCAGAGCCCCCTTTTCTGTCCATCATGCTCTTTCATCCTTTTCTTCAGAGTGCTGTCATTCTTTTGGGAGAGCCTTTCACTCCCTTGTAGGTTCATTCCTACATATTTAATTCTTTTCAAGCTACTGTGAGTGAGACTGCTTTCCTGATTCCTCTCTCAGTAGGTTCATGGTTGGTGTCCAGCAATGCTATTGATTTCTGTGAATTGCTTTTGTGTCCTGCTACACGGCTGAGCTTGTTAGTTGTAAGTGTCATTTACTGAGATTTGAGATCATGTATACAAAGAATCTGTCATCCACCCATAAGAATGCTTCAACTGCTCTCTTTCATAGGTATTCCCTTTATTTGTTTATTTTTTCTTTTGCTTGATAGCTCTGGCTAAGGTCTCAAGTACCATACTGAGCAGAACTGGTGAGCTCAAACACCCTTGTGCTCTTGCTGATTATAGAGGGAATCTTTTGGTGTCTCTCCATTTGGGATGTTATGACAGCGTTTGCCACGATGGCATTTGTCAGTCTGCAGTAAAAACCTCTATTTCTATGTTCTTCAGGGTTCTTACCTGGAAGGGATGCTGGATTTGTCAAAGCCTTCTTCTGCATGTTTGAGAGGGTCGTTTGGATTTTTCTTTTCCTCTCTTTGCAGAACCAGGGCTTAAACTCAGGTCCTTGCACTTGCTAGGGAAGCACTTATTCTACTGAGTCTTCTCCCCGGCCGGTCACTCAGTTTTTGTCCTTATTTCTGTTTGTTGGCATTTGCCACATGCTGACTTACACATGCAGACCCAAGTGTGCATCCCCGGAGGAAGCTGAGCAGGGCACGCTACTTGGTCTCTTATGAGAATGTTGCTTTCTGCCTGCCTTTTCATCTTGGTGAAGATTGAGCATCTGTGGTCCCTAGCGAGACTGGCCTGCAGCCTCCTTTCCGTTAGGTCCCAGCCAGCCTTGGCGCCAGGGTCACACTAGCTTCCTGCCCCTGCTGGGCGTGTGTCATGCCTGACTCCAGGGGCAGTTGGAGCAGCGCTGGCGCTTCTGACTGCTTTCCTTGTCCTCGCTTTGTGGGTCACAGGCACTTATACTTTCTTGGTTCAGTTTTGTTAGGTCATATGTTTCTAAGAATTTCTCCATTTTTTTTGAGATTCTCCAATTCACTGGAGCATACATTTTTGAAATAATTAAAAAAGAGAAAGAAAAAAAATTAAAGCATTGACTGCTCTTTTCAATAGAACACCAGAACTCAACAGTACAATTATCCAAGCTATCCTGTAATTTCTTTTATATGAAGGGTGAAAAATACAAGCAGCTGAAAGATGAAGATAAAAGATAGAAAGGAGCTGAGGGGAGGTTGTGGAGCTGTGATGAGGGAGATAGGAGAAAAGAGAAGCTAAGAGGACCAGGATGCAGTGCGCATATGCGCAAACCCACATCCAGGTGAATAATTATCATGGGTGACAGATGTGTACTGATAAAAAGAAGAACCACAGGAAATAATGTATGTAATAAAAGGATCATATAAAAAGTTAAAAATTAAAAATAATTTAAATTCTTCTCTCTCTGCCCAACTTCTGTGATTTAATAGTTTCCTTGTCCCAATGTAAATTTTGTGTTTATTCATTATAACATAAAAATCATACACAGTTATACATAAAAATTTAATTGTACACTTTGCTCAAAATATTTAGTGTAATTATCCATTAGTTGCATAAATGTTGGTTCTTTGCTATGTATAAAGCTTGCTAATTATGTTTTATAAGTTTCCAAGGCATTTTCTAATTTTTGTGTTCATTAGGCCTATCAGTGGCTAAGGAGTGAATGGCAATCATCCATGTTTTGGCAAATGACTTTTCTTTATTTACCTCTGTTGGTATTTACTTAGAAATACCATAAATTGCGATATATATTGTGTACTACATTAAATGCTTTATCTTCATTTAAAAATATTTTTCACTTTAGAAAAACAAACTTGTTTTTAACCAAGCCTTGCTTGCAGGGAGAGACCAGACTTTGTTGTCCATCGTGTCATAACCTGGCCTCAGTAAAAGCGCTTTAGCATTGACAGGCAATGGAGATGCTCCACAGACTAGATGCAAAAACGCGTCAATGAAACTCGAGTCTCTAGAACATTGCATGTGCTCAAGTTTTTCATTATTGTCAACAGAATTCCTCCCAGCAGTCTACTGGTAATTGTTTCTGGCCACCCCAGGGACAAGGCCCTCTCCTGCAGCACACGTGGGGTGACGCGCTCCGCACAGGGCCTGGACCCCGGCCTCCAGCCATGCTCTTGCTTCCTCTGCACCTGCCCCAGTTGCACGGCTCGCCCCAAGCTTGCCCGGCATAGTTTCATGTGTCCTGTGACACTGGAAAATCAGAAATTCAGCACAGTTACAGTTAATAGTATTGCGCCCCACAACTCCTCTCGCTATTGCTGGTGCTCCTCTCCCTGGTGCTCCTCTCCCTGGTGCCTCTCTCCCTGGTGCTCCTCTCCCTGGTGCTC